>JACBKR010003056.1:0-31343 GCA_014218235.1 Colocasia esculenta
TGGTCTTATGCATGTTAGATTGGTTTAACTGGGGTTGCTCATGATCGTTTGTACTGTTTATTCTCCTTATATTTTTGGCCCAGGTGTGCTCACTGGTGGAGTGGGAACATTCTCCCTCTCCGGGGAGGGTGCACTCTCCTAGTTTGAGACTCTGAGGACCGCTTTAATAATAAAAAAAGCTTGTGAGAATGCCTACCTTTGGTCGATTTGTCTTCTAGGGCTTAGAACTTGAAGAACACGTGGTAGATCTTGAGCAAGCCTTCTCCCACGATTCTCCTTTCCTTTGGCCTCTCCTCCATGTCCAGCAAGTCTCAGCAACACATTAGGGCCGACCATGAGGGGTTGGGGTGTATTTAAGCCTCTAGTGTTTCCAATTCCTACTACTACTCAAATTCCTATTTAATTCGGAGTTTCCTTATTTCTTTCACCTTCTCAAGCTTTCCACCTCCTAATTGGGTTAGTTGGGTTGCAATTCATATCTAGCCATTTGGGTAGGGTTAGGAGTCCAATTCAACACATATTAGCTATTTTAATGATTTAATAGCTCTTTTCTTTTTAGGAAATATTTAAGATACGAATTTAGGTATTTTCCTATTATTCATCTTTTAAAAATCCTTATTTTGGCCCAATGAATTTTATATGATCCATTTAACAAAGCCCATCACTTCTTTTATTTAATGGGTTTAATTAATTCCCTTTCTTTAATTTTACAATTTATTTATTTATTTATGTATTTTTTGAAAAAATAATCAGGTTGCTATAGGTATTCTATCCATGTATGCCCTTTCTTCTAGAGTCTTTGGGGACATACTCTTAGAAAGAGAAATTCCATGTCTCAGTGGTATGAGACCTCTTTTGGAATTTTCCATGCCAAATCTTTTGATTATGGTGTCTATGTACATGGACTGGGACAAGCCAAGCATCCTCTTAGATCTATCTCTATAGATCCGAATCCCCAAAATGTAGGATGCTTCCCCTAAGTCCTTCATGGAGAAGTTCTTTGATAACCAAGTCTTAACTGTGGATAGCATTCCAATATCCTTTCCAATGATGAGGATGTCATCCACATACAACACCAAAAAAATGATAACACTCCCACTTACCTTCCTGTATACACAAGGCTCATCTTCATTCTTAACGAAGTCATAAGATCTGATTACCTCATCAAACCTTATGTTCCAACTTCGGGAAGCTTGCTTTAGTCCATAAATGGACTTAAGCAACCTGCACACCTTATCTGGACTTTTCTCGAAAATGAATCCATCAGGCTGTATCATATACACCTCTTCCTCGAGGTTGTCATTGAGGAATGCGTTTTCACATCCATCTGCTAGATCTCATAGTCATGGTATGCTGCAATGGCCAATAAAATTCTGATAGATTTTAGCATGGCGACATGCGAGAAGGTTTCGTCATAGTTAATACCTTGCCTTTGACGATATCCTTTTGCCACAAGCCTTGCCTTAAAGGTCTCTACCTTTCCATCTACTCCAATCTTCTTCTTGAAGATCCATTTGCACCCAATGGGTACAATACCCTCAGTGCATCAACTAGGTTCCAACCTGGTTGGAGTACATGGAATCCATCTCAGAATTCATGGCCTCTTGCCATTTCCTGGAGTCTGCTCATAATAGCCTCCTCGTAGGTTGGAGGATCAATATCCTCAGAGTCTTGTCCCTTGATATGTCCCACATATCTTTCTGGAGGGATAGGAACTCTACTTGACCTACGCAAATTTGGAATTTGTGTGATAGGTACCTGAACAAGTTCTTCTTGCAGAATGGTGCTTAAGCCAGGTTCCCCAACCTCACTCAATTCTATCACACTCCCACTGTTTCCACCAAGAATGTGTTCCTTCTCAAGAAACACTACTCTCTTGGCAACAAAGACCTTTTGGTCTTCAGGGTGATAGAAGTAATACCCACAAGTTTCTTTGGGGTATCCCACGAATATGCACCGTTTTGACCTTGATTCCAATTTATGAGATTGTGTCTCTTAACGTGGGCAGGGCAGCCCTAAGTCTTAATAACTTTAAGATCGGGCTTCTTCCCTTTCCATATCTCATATGGAGTAGACACTACCGTCTTAGTTGGAACTTTGTTCTAAGGTAAGCTGCGGTTTGTAGGGCATATCCCCAAAATGATATGGGTAGGTTGGCAAAACTCATCATGGATCGCACCATATCCAAGGTGTGCGATTCCTCCTTTTCGATACACCATTGAGCTGAGGTGTATGAGGAGGAGTCCATTGGGATAGAATCCCATGGTCCTTTAAAAATTGGGTGAACTCTGTACTCAAGTACTCTCCTCCTCGATCTAAACGAAGAATCTTGATACTCTTTCCAATCTGATTTTCTACTTCATTCTTATATTCTTTGAATTTTTCAAGAGTCTCAGACTTGTAATTCATTAAGTACACATGTTCGTACCTTGAGAAGTCATTAGTGAATGTAATGAAGTAAGAATATCCTCCTATGGCTTGTATGGACATAGGTCCACATACATCATATGTATGAGTTCTAGTAACTCAGAAGCTCTCTCTCCAGTTCCACTAAATGAAGAGTTGGTCAATTTTCCTTGAAGGCAAGATTCAAGATTGCATATGATTCATAATCAAATGGGTCTAAATATCCATCCTTTAACAACCTTTGAATTCTACCCTCATGGATATGACCTAGCCTACAATGCCATAGGTAAGCCTCGTTCACCTCATCTCTCTTTCTTTTAGACGTACTAACTTCATGACATGTGAAGCAACATCTAATGTAAACAAACCATTGAACAATGTTCCTTTACTAATGATCTCATCATCCAAAATCAGTGAACAACCATTGTTCTCAAAAACAATTTATATCCATTTTTAGTCAAACATGAAATAGAAATGATGTTTTTGATGATAGTAGGAACAAAGTAACATTTATCCAACACAAGTGCGGCTCCACGAGGTAGTAGCAGATTGACTTCGCCGACAGCAATAGCAGCAACTTTTGCACCATTCCCCATTATTAAGTCAACCTCACCCTTTGCCAGTCTCCTACACTTTGTCAGAACCTGCAACGAATTGCAAATATGAGATGCACATGCAGTATCTAATACCCATGCATTATCATAATTTTCTGACAAATGGAGATCAATCATGAATATACCTGAAGCTTCTCCAAGCTTCTACTTTGCCTTTTCTACAAGGTATTCCTTGCAGTTCCTCTTCCAATGCCCATCCTTGCCACAGTGGAAGCACTTTCCTTTGTCCTTGGCTGGGTCTTTCTTTGCAACCTTTGCCTTGCCCGCTTTGTTGCCTTTGCTTTTACCCTTCTTAAGGGTCTTCCGTGCCTTCCTCTTCTTGTTGATCTCATCAACATGGAGAACTGACTTATCCTTCTTAATGGAACCCTCAGCTTCCCTCAACATATTAAGGAGCTCAGGCAGGGTTGCCACTATCTTGTTCATATTGAAATTCATAATGAACTGTGAAAAGGAATCTGGAAGGCATTGAAGTATTAGATCCACGCAGAGGTCATCCTCGAGGACAAGTCCTAGACCTGTGAGCTTCTCGATCCACTCAATCATCTTTAGGACATGGTTCTGAACTGATGCCCCTTCTGTCATCCTCATCCTGAACAGACTCTTTGATATCTCGTATCTTCGAGTCTGTCCTTGTTCCTCAAACAAGGTGCGAGATGCAGCATGATGGATTGAGCATCCATCTTTTCATGTTGTCTTTGCAGCTCGGGAGTCATAGAGGCTAACATATAACATTGAGCAAGAACCGAGTCCTACTTATACTTCTTATACTGAGAAATAACTTCCTCACTAGTCCCTTCCACTGGCTCGACCACAATCCCATCGAGGACATACACAATTTTTTCCGTGTAAGAACAATTCTTAGGTTCCGAAGCCAATCACGTAGTTAGGACCAGTGAGACGATTGGCATCTAATATGCTACGGAGTGGGTTTGCAAGCAACATTTTTTTTTTTGAAAAATAAGATGTAGCAGAAATAAACAACATGCAGACTTTTGAATTTGTAGAAAATTAAGACATGGATTTTTATCTTAATTTTATCCCACTATTTTCTCGCAAGACACATGACACCCTCTAGCATGTGAGTTGGAAGTTTCCGGCAAACTCCTAGTGGGGATCGGGATCCAATTTGGCATCTTGGCATGACCTCGAGGGACTCGACCAATCATACCAAGCCCAAATGGTAGGCAACTCTTGTCAATCACAACTCTTGTGATTCCCGTCATCATTTGGCCTCCAAATCACCATGGCCCAGAGGGACTCCGCCAACCATGATGTTTGGTTAAGTCAACACCATCATTACTAGATGAGTTTGATTCGGTGATATGCTCCCAAGGGACTCGGCCAAGCATACCCTGTCCTCAAGCCACTGGTAACATCTCCATGTCGTAGGCCAGATATCAAATCCCAATATAGGTGAGCCCGGAGTGACTCCGCCAACCCATTCTATATCAAGAAAAGATGTTTGCCCTATAATGATGGAAGGCCACGTGAGTCAATCTTATTGCCGCACGCCTTGCCGACTTAATATATTAGTAACAGAGGGAGTTTTATTTGAGTGGTCTCATAGCTAAATAATGTCCCACACATATATTTAGCATATACTTACATCGCATGCAAATATGTACCTAGTAGGTATGGAAATCAATATAAATCATATATATAAATAGCCACACTAGATAATCATGGACCAAATTCTAGCATGATCAAGCCTGAGCCAAAAGACTTGATCACTAAACCCTATGTGTGTACCCAACGCATCCCATGCATGGTGTTCATCCTCCTCTTCGTCATTAGCTCTGTTGGTAATTCCACGCTTTCGCCGTGCCTCCGAGAGTGATTTGAAATTATTACAATAATTACAAATGACTATAGGCACGCATGCCCAAAAATGTACATTTAATCAATTAAGAAACCTTGATCAATCAAGGGGAATTACACCATTGGGAGAGGTAGAAATACACAACGATTTTAATGAGAAAGAGAAGGGGGCTCGCAGACCCCAATGAATCACCATCCACACATAGGTCCATGATCATCCGCCCATAATATACACATGCATATATATAAGCTACTAGAAATTAATTAAACACTTTAACTAATAAAACTATTAGATTAACTCTTAATGTAATACATGGATTAACTCTTAATCGATCTGAATTGATCAAAATATCAAAACTCGAACATCATAGCCTAACCTTGGCTCTGATACCACTGTTGGAAATCGACTTGGGGCATCACATGCATAGCAGAAGTAAAAACAAAAATCGATTTCCATCCATGTACTTGATCGGGCTATGATGTACAGTGCATGTAAACATACATACAAATAAGGCATGAGACAATCTCACCTAGGAGAGATCGTATATCCCCTGAAGCGCAGAACTAGTCCTTGATTGAAGGAGATCTCGCGAGACTCCCTCTAGCGGTATCCACATAGTGGATGATCGGCGATGATGATGAACCCTTCTTCACCGGTGGTGCAACTCCTCCACGTCGTGCAACGCCACACAGCGGCCAATAGCAGCAAGTAGCAGCAACAACAAGAGGGCTCGGCCCTCCTAGTTCTCCTCTTGCCTAGGGAGAGCACAGGAGGGAGAGATGGGAAGGGGGATGAAGAAGGTGGTTTCTCCTCTCAAGCTCTAGCCCATGAACTTCAAAGAGAACCCCCTTCTATTTATAGAGAGCCTAAAGGACACCTCATTAGGGACACCTCATCATGTCATGATGACAAGGGACACCTCATAGGGACACCTCATCCTGTCATGATGACAAGAGGAACACCTCGTAGGAACACTTCGTCATGTAATCATGACAAGGGACACCTCACAGGGACACTTCGTCATGTCATGATGACAAGAGGGACACCTCGCAGGGACACCTCGTCATGTAATCATGACAAGGGACACCTCGTCATGTAATCATGATAAGGGACACCTCACAAGGACACCTCGTCATGTCATGATGACAAGAGGGACCCTCATAGGGACACCTCGTCATGTAATCATGACAAGGGACACCTTACAAAGACACCTCGTCATGTAATCATGACAAGGGACACCTCACAAGGACACCTCATCATGTCATGATGACAAGAGGGACACCTCATAGGACACCTCGTCATGTCATGATGACAAGAGGGACACCTCATAGGGACACCTCGTCATGTAATCATGACAAGGGACACCTCACAGGTACACCTCGTCATGTCATGATGACAAGGGACACCTCATAGGGACACCTCACAATGTCATGATGGCTAATGATGATGAGGTGTCCTCCTTCTAGAAGTGGTGAGGTGGCATGATCCTGGTATGCTCCCTTAATGGATCCTTGTCAAGGCTTATTGGGTCTACCCAATAGGTCTATAATGGGTTAAATAAGGCTTATTGGATAACTTTTATCCAATCCTCTGTTCATCGTGTTATCCATGTCACCCCCTCCTTTAGCAGCGGAATAAATCGGAGGGAGACGCGAACAACGAGTATGGTAACGACAATTGTGCATACTTTCGCAAACATCAGAGCATTTAATAAAAAATAATTGGAATAAACTCTTTATTTCATTATAAAATCACTAAGACTATTACAACCATTATTCAGAGCTAATACCTAGGGCTCAATGATATCATTACATTGGAAAGAAATCTAAAACAATCACTACTAGACTCCATGGTATTAGGGTAACTTCATCATTTGACTCCAGGTCACTCATCACTCTGGTCCCGTCCCATTGGTACGTATAACGTCATCGTCCGACTTACCTGAGACCTAATAACAAATAACGAAGGGTGAGCGATAACGCCCAGTAGGACTTAAATCTCAGGATCAAGCAGGCTTTAAATAATTAATGCATTAAATGTCAGAGTAACTAATGATAGAGCGAGTCATGTAAAGTCGAGAAAGTAATAGCACAAGTAACATGGTTCAGATAGCAGATGAATCAAATATAGCACGATGATAAAGTCAAGTCACGATAGAAACGATAACAACAATAGCAAGTAACGACATTGTCAAGAATAGCAAGCAACATGTATAGCAAGAAGAGATGATAGTAGATGGTCATGTAAAGAGTAAATTGCACTTTGATTGATTTCATCAATCGAGATAGTATACCACTTTTGATTAACCTTCGTCAATCGAAATAGTAATGGCACTTTGGTTATTCGTAGATAGCTGAGAGAAAATATAGCACTTTTATTGTCAATAGACAACGAGAGAGTATAGCACTTTGAATGCGATCTGGTCACGATAGAACGCAATAACTCAAGATAGCAAGTATCAAGTAGAGCAAGTAGAGCGTATGACAAGATAGCGTGTAACGAGATAGCGTGTAATGAGATAGCATGTACGGTTGCACAACGGTGCACTAGTAGAATACGACAGAAGTCACTTCTAGGACAGTAGCCGTTCAGTAACAGTCTGCGATAGCACAGTAATCACACAGTATGTCTGAACTCTTCAGACTAATAGTATAACAGTTTGTGATAGCACAGTAATATCATAGTACGTCTGAACTCCTCAGACTAAAAAGGATAATAGTCAGATGTCTAGCCAATACAGTATAGTCAGAACCGGTGCAATGCAGAACACCGTCTATAGCCCCTGCAGGTATTTTCGGGTGGCTCTCTGCCCCTAGGACTAGATTGGAGCCCCTCGGACACTCTCCGTGCCTGCACAGTATGCATTGGATACAGTAGAGTCACAAGACCCATATTATAGCGCTAGACAGTCATGAACAGTACAAAATAGTAGGAGCCACACAGCTCAAAGAGTACCAAGAGAGTACTAAATGAATAGACGAGAGAGACGAGATAGAGTGAAGTGAACGTGAATAGACGAGCGAGTAGAGTATAGATGAGATCTTATGGTCATTGCACGTGAAATGTCGAGTAAAGAACGATAGTAACAGTTGCACAACACGCGCACTTGGTGTTGGCAGTCAGGTGGAATACACTACCTTTCCGCTGGCCATGTTATGTACAGGTCCAGAGGTCCGGCGTGAAATTAAGGTAAGAACGAGAGCAAAACAAGGCCGTTTGGATCATGTTGATCCTAAAGGGTATCATAGGTGTTAGGGTACAATCGGCTCATCGACCATGTGGGAATCCATGGACAGAGGAGACTTACGGAGGTCTTGAACAAGGATTCACTAGTCCGGCAGAAGGAATATCCGACGGATAGTTCGTCCAAGTCAAGGAAAGTGTGTATATAGAAACAAGAGCCCGATGTTCTAGAGGAATTCTAGAACAGTGGAGCGTCGGTAACGGTATTCCCAAACAACGCGAGAAACGAAGACAAGTTCATTTAAAATAGAGCAATTTAATGTACATTATTGCAATAAATTAACCAGATACATTATAAGATATTTTGTGTCAAGTCAAGCCATAATGGATGGTTCAAGTGTGTGAACGTGTGAGAGAATCATAGATAGAAAGATGTCGTGTTATTACATTTAAATCATTCAATATGACTCCATTTTATAACATGTGTTTTAGCAAGTTTGATAAAAGGCAAGAAGTGGATAATCGACAAGTAGAGAGCATGATCATGAACTAAAATCAATTAAAAATTATGTAAACATGTTTTAACTTTGATATGGGTTGAAAAATGCATGTTAAGACTTTCTATAACCTTCTTAGAAGAGATCAAACTCACACATGCAAAGAACGACACAAAACGATGGAAACCAAGACGTATGCCCCTTAGAAGGCAATTGTTGTCCCATCCCTTCACTTCCTTAGGTCATAACTCATTGATTTTTTATTCAAATCTCACACATGAATATACCATATTGAAGCCCTTTAAATGAGGAATCCAGCAAAGAAAACGGCTCGTCAATCTGAGGTCTATAGAAAATGTTGGCCAATTAAGTGGACATAGGCAGAAGGCGACACAGTGCCTGTCGCCTTCAGAACAGGAAGGCGACCATGATCTTGTCGCCTTCTGAAAAAGACCACGAAATGACCTGATTTTTTGTATGGGTCGCGACCATGATGTTGTCGCGTTATGGTAGCGACGTGTCGACCTGTCGCTACCTGAAAATGACGTTTGTGTTGCTTTTTCTACCTATTTCCAACTCTGACTTAGATTGGGTTTGACACCTGTGGGTTTGAAAAATAAAAACAAATGCCAGGGTGATCCAAATCGAGTGAAACCACCTTTGTTAGTTACATTACTTCCAATACTTTCTACAGTAGCAAATAATTGAGAAAAAAAGGTCGTTTGACTAGGTAATAAAATGTATTGTGACTGACTGTGTGAATCTGACACAGTGGTAATGTTCGGACTAATACTCTCACTATAGTCAACAAAAATTGGGGAAACCAATGCCAAATGAAAGTAGACACATGAGGTAACAAGTTCTCTGTTGAACACTTGGTCTAAAAACGACTCCACAAAGAGGTATGGAACTTGTAACACAAGTCAAGGTTAAACCGCAACAGTACATTGTCGAAATCATGCAAGATTTAATTCGTGACAAAGGATGGATAAAAATTAGGGCTTTTAGGGGAAAAAGATGCCTAACATCCATCAGTAACTCTAGTTAAAATTTGAGAGCACGAGGTTGAGTATACATGGAGATCAAGAATAAAGAAGAAGGGTCGGGTTCATCATATTTGCAGAATTTCAAAAATAGAGATCAAAAGATTGGCTCGATGAAAAAGAGTGAAACAAGAGGGCTTTTGTTCCTGATGTATGGAACAATCTACAGATGGATTTAATGAGTTTTGCTCGTGAGAATGCCTACCTTTAGTCGTTTTACTCTTCTAGGGCTAGAACTTGAAGAACAAAGGAAGATGCTTGAGAGAGCCTTCTCCCCACGAATTCTCCTCCTCCTTGACCTCTCTCTCCACGTCCAGCAAGCCCCAGCAAAGTTTCAAGGCCGGCCATGGAGAGTTAAGAGAGTATTTAAGCTAGTAAGGGTTCCTATTCCTACTACTACTCAAATTTCTCTTTAATTACGAGATTTCCTAACTCCCTCTTTCCTTCATTGCTTTCCAACTTCTATTTGGGTTAGGTTGAGGTCTAAATTCGTGCTAAACCATATGGGGTAGGTTTAGGAATCCAATTCCATCTCAAACTTCCTATTTAATGCTTTAAATACCCATTTTCTATTTAAGTAGTAATTTAGTTACGAATTAGGGTATTTTTTATTATTCTTCTTTTATAAATCTCTATTTTGGCCCAATAATTTTATATAGTCCATTTATAAAAACTCATTTTATTGGAATTTATCTTATGCGATTTCCCTTTTTAATTAGAGAATAATAGAGTTACGGATTTTATTATATTTTTCTTACTTGATTTATTTACGGACTATGAGAGGTCCATTAGTCCAATCCCGATAATGGATAATCATTTCATGATGTTGGAAGTCTCTCCGACATGTTCGTTTGTTTTATGGGCGCGTTATCTTCCGTGTTAACGATTTTTCGACTTAGTTTCCTAATTTGGATAATGGTCACATTGTGACATACGCTTGGCCAATCGGATTTTTTGTTGCACGAATTTCTTCGTGGAACACTTAGGATAATGTTCTGATTGATTATAATTTTTAAGGAATTTTCCGATGTATTCTTGTACTTATGATAATGGTACGCATGTTTCTATTATTTTGAATTAAAGAAATTATTATTTCGAATTTTTAAGTATTAAATTTTTCGGGTTGCTACATCCTCCCCCACTTAAAAAGAATTTGGTCCCCAAATTCATATGATATGATACAACTAGCAATTTATTCTAAATATTTCAATCCATCTTCTCCCCCACTTAGGGTATTTGCTATCGTGTGAAAATAATATGAACTTATAAGGGTTTAGTGATGATACCTTGTCCACCTTCATTGGCATGATTTCTATCTACGAGGGCTTGTAATCATCCTTGGTGTGGAGTTTGGTTCTCTTTGTTGGACAATCGATGACTCGATGTTGTTGACTTCCACATCGCAAGCATCTACCCAATTTCTTCCAACAGTTATCAATCTGATGCCCTGGTTTCTTACAAAATTTACAGAATTCCTTCTGCTTCACTTCCCCTTTCATTCTCTTGCTATCTATGGTATTTCTTCTTTTTATTATCGTTGGAATAAGTAGCACGTTGCCTTTTCAACACCTTCTTCTTATGAATCTTTTCAAGAAGTTCCATGGTGTCTTCTACTAATTGAGCTCTCAATACCATGACTGAATATACTTCAATGTCTAGTGGAGCCAATTTTTCCCAGAACACAGGTCTCAACCCTTCTAGGAATCTCTTCGCCTTCATCTTCTTCGTACTCACCAATGTGGTGCGTACTGTGCTAGTCTTTCAAATTGCACTTCATATTCTGCTATAGACATCATTCGTTGTTTTAAATTGGCGAATTCATTTGCCTTCTTCTCACGAATACTCTCGGAAAAGTATTTGGTGTTGAAGAGTTCTAAAAATTTATCCCACTCTATGTTGATGTTGGGTAATTATCGACTGCCAGCTTCCCACCAGGTTCTAGCATCGCGGTCCAACTGGAAGGTTGCCAGAAGGACTTTCTCCTGCTCTGAACATTGCATAACCCTAAAGATCCGTTCCATTACCTTCACCAAATTTTCAGCTTCATCGGGATCCGGAGTTCCATTAAACCTAGGGGGATTTATTCGTTGAAAGTTCCCATATAAGTCTCCTTCCCCATTTCTTGCTCCTGCTTGAATTACGTTGTTAAGGGCTTGAGTTAACCCCTGTACGGTCTGTTGTAATTTGTGCATTGGTGCATGCTCGCCAGCCATCTCCTCTAGTTCCTGCAAGCAATAATACTTATTAATTTCCTTCTTAATACTTAGGGTACTTATACATATAGTTAAGCTCATAGCATAACCCCAAGCTTTACCCAATCTCTCACATAGGTATGGTGGTTGACTTAGACACGGTTATGACAGTTCACCTAGAACATCCCTAGACTTAAAATATCCTAATAAGGACATCCTAGGCTCTGATACCAACTGTCACGTCCCTCCAATTTAGCAGCGGAATAAATCGGAGGGAGACGCGAACAATGAGTATGGTAACGACAATTGCGCATACTTTCGCAAACATCAGAGCATTTAATAAACAATAATTGGAATAAACTCTTTATTTCATTATAAAATCACTAAGACTATTACAACTACTAATTCAGAGCCAATACCTAGGGCTCAATGACATCATTACATTGGAAAGAAATCTAAAACAATCACTACTAGACTCCATGGTGCTAGGGTAACTTCATCATTTGACTCCAGGTCACTCATCACTCTGGTCCCGTCCCATTGGTACGTATAACGACTTACCTGAGACACAATAACAAATAACGAAGGGTGAGCGATAATGCCCAGTAGGACTTAAATATCAGGATCAAGCAGGCTTTAAATAATTAATGCATTAAATGCCAGAGTAACTAATGATAGAGCGAGTCATGTAAAGTCGAGAGAAAGTAATAGCACAAGTAACATGGTTCAGATAGCAGATGAATCAAATATAGCACGATGATTAAAGTCAAGTCACGATAGAAACGATAACAACAATAGCAAGTAACGACATTGCCAAGAATAGCAAGCAACATGTATAGCAAGAAGAGATGATAGTAGATGGTCATGTAAAGAGTAAATTGCACTTTGATTGATTCTCATCAATCGAGATAGTATAGCACTTTTGATTAACCTTCGTCAATCGAAATAGTAATGGCACTTTGGTTATTCGTAGATAGCCGAGAGAAAATATAGCACTTTTATTTTCAATAGACAACGAGAGAGTATAGCACTTTGAATGCGATTGGTCACGATAGAACGCAATAACTCAAGATAGCAAGTATCAAGCAGAGCAAGTAGAGCGTATGACAAGATAGCGTGTAACGAGATAGCATGTAACGAGATAGCATGTATGGTTGCACAACGGTGCACTAGTAGAATACGGCAGTAGTCACTTCTAGGACAGTAGCCGTTCAGTAACAGTCTGCGATAGCACAGTAATCGCACAGTATGTCTGAACTCTTCAGACTAATAGTATAACAGTTTGTGATAGCACAGTAATATCACAGTACGTCTGAACTCCTCAGACTAAAAAGGATAATAGTCAGATGTCTAGCCAATACAGTATAGTCAGAACCGGTGCAATGCAGAACACCGTCTATAGCCCCTGCAGGTATTTTCGGGTGGCTCTCTGCCCCCAGGACTAGATTGGAGCCCCTCGGACACTCTCCGTGCCCTGCACAGTATGCATTGGATACAGTAGAGTCACAAGACCCATATTATAGCGCTAGACAGTCATGAACAGTACAAAATAGTAGGAGCCACACAGCTCAAAGAGTACCAAGAGAGTACTAAATGAATAGACGAGAGAGACGAGATAGTATTGTGAACGTGAATAGACGAGCGAGTAGAGTATAGATGAGATCTTATGGTCATTGCAAGTGAAATGTCGAGTAAAGAACGATAGTAACAGTTGCACAACACGCGCACTTGGTGTTGGCAGTCAGGTGGAATACACTACCTTTCCGCTGGCCATGTTATGTACATGTCAAGAGGTCCGGCGTGAAATCAAGGTAAGAACGAGAGCAAAACAAGGCCGTTTGGATCATGTTGATTCCTAAAGGGTATCATAGGTGTTAGGGTACAACCGGCTCATCGACCATGTGGGAATCCATGGACAGAGGAGACTTACGGAGGTCTTGAACAAGGATTCACTAGTCCGGCAAAAGGAATATCCGACGGAGAGTTCGTCCAAGTCAAGGAAAGTGTGTATATAGAAACAAGTGCCCGACGTTCTAGAGGAATTCTAGAACAGTGGAGCGTCGGTAACGGTATTCCCAAACAACGCGAGAAACGAAGACAAGTTCATTTAAAATAGAGCAATTTAATGTACATTATTGCAATAAATTAACCAGATACATTATGAGATATTTTGTGCCAAGTCAAGCCATAATGGATGGTTCAAGTGTGTGAACGTGTGAGAGAAATCATAGATATAAAGATGTCGTGTTATTACATTTTAAATCATTCAATATGACTCCATTTTATAACATGTGTTTTTAGCAAGTTTGATAACAAGGCAAGAAGTGGATAATCGGCAAGTAGAGAGCATGATCATGAACTTAAAATCAATTAAAAATTATGTAAACATGTTTTAACTTTGATATGGGTTGAAAAATGCATGTTAAGACTTTCTAGAACCTTCTTAGAAGAGATCAAACTCACACATGCAAGAACGACACAAAACGATGGAAACCAAGACGTATGCCCCTTAGAAGGCAATTGTTGTCCCATCCCTTCACTTCCTTAGGTCATAACTCATTGATTTTTTTATTCACATCTCACACATGAATATACCATATTGAAGCCATTGAATGAGGAATCCAGCAAAGAAAATGGCTCGTCAAGCCGAGGTCTATAGAAAACGTTATGGCCAATTAAGTGGACATAGGCAGAAGGCGACACAGTGCCTGTCGCCTTCAGAACATGAAGGCGACCATGATCTTGTCGCCTTCTGAAAAAGACCACGAAACGGCCTGATTTTTGTATGGGTCGCGACTATGATGTTGTCGCGTTATGGTAGCGACGTGTCGACCTGTTGCTACCTGAAAATGACGTTTGGGTTGCTTTTTCTACCTATTTGCAACTCCGACTTGGATTGGGTTTGACACCTGTGGGTTTGAAAAATAAAAACAAATGCCAGGGTGATCCAAATCGAGTGAAACCACCTTTGTTAGTTAGATTACTTCCAATACTTTCTACAGTAGCAAATAATTGAGAAACAAAGGTCGTTTGACTAGGTAATAAAACGTATTGTGACTGACTATGTGAATCTGACACAGTGGTAATGTTCGGACTAATACTCTCACTATAGTCAACAAAAATTCGGAAAACCAGTGCCAAATGAAAGTAGACACATGAGGTAACAAGTTCTCTGTTGAACACTTGGTCTAAAAACGACTCCACAAAGAGGTATGGAACTTGTAACACAAGTCAAGGTTAAACCGCAACAGTACATTGTCGAAATCATGCAAGATTTAATTCGTGACAAAGGATGGATAAAATTAGGGCTTTTAGGGGCAAAAGATGCCTAACATCCATCAGTAACTCTAGTTAAAATTTGAGAGCACGAGGTTGAGTATACATAGAGATCAAGAATAAAGAAGAAGGGTCAGGTTCATCATATTTGCAGAATTTCAAAAATAGAGATCAAAAGATTGGCTCGATGAAAAAGAGTGAAACAAGAGGGCTTTTGTTCCTGATCTATGGAACAATCTACAGATGGATTTAATTGAGTTTTGCTCGTGAGAATGCCTACCTTTAGTCGTTTTACTCTTCTAGGGCTAGAACTTGAAGAACAAAGGAAGATGCTTGAGAGAACCTTCTCCCCACGAATTCTCTCCTCCTTGACCTCCTCTCCACGTCCAGCAAGCCCCAGCAAAGTTTCAGGGCCGCCATGGAGAGTAAGAGAGTATTTAAGCTAGTAAGGGTTCCTATTCCTACTACTACTCAAATTCTCTTTAATTACGAGATTTCCTAACTCCCTCTTTCCTTCCTTGCTTTCCAACTTCTATTTGGATTAGATTGAGGTCTAAATTCGTGCTAAACCATATGGGGTAGGTTTATGAATCCAATTCCATATCAAACTTTCTATTTAATGCTTTAAATACCCCTTTTCTATTTAAGTAGTAATTTAGTTACGAATTTAGGGTATTTTCCTATTATTCTTCTTTTATAATTCTATATTTTGGCCCAATAAATTTTATATGGTCCATTTATAAAAACTCATTATTTATTGGAATTTATCTTATGCGATTTCCCTTTTTAATTAGAGAATAATAGAGTTACGGATTTTATTATATTTTTCTTACTTGATTTTTATTTACTGAATATGAGAGGTCCATTAGTCCAATCCCGATAATGGATAATCATTTCATGATGTTGGAAGTCTCTCCGACATGTCGTTTGTTTTATGGGCGCGTTATCTTTCGTGTTAACAGTTTTCCGACTTAGTTTCCTAATTTGGATAATTGGTCACATTGTGACATACCCTTGGCCAATCGGATTTTTCGTTGCACGAATTTCTTCGTGGAACACTTAGGAATAATGTCTGGGATTGATTATAATTTTTAAGGAATTTTCGATGTATTCTTGTACTTATGATAATGGTACGCATGTTTCTATTATTTGATTTAAAGAAATTATTATTTCGAATTTTTAAGTATTAAATTTTCCGGGTTGCTACAATCCACCTTATGTGTGTGACCCTCTAGGCCCAATATCGAGCTGGCCGTGAGTGCACCCGTCAGAACTCCTTCTAACTTAGTGAATTATTATCTCCATAAAAATTCACTCAACTCATCGATTATGAACATACTTGTCACGTCCCGAGAATTACGCAGCGGATATTAGTTCGAAGAATTCGAATCGATATCCCGAGACGTGGACAGTCGGAAAATAAGCCTCTAGCTAGCACGCACTAAATGTATATCAACACAACATCATAATAGGGCCCAACTGATGAACTCAATAAAAATTGTATTCAAATCTCAACTTATTGTATTCCAAATGGAACTGTTACAACTCTTAGACTATGGGATAACAGAACTAGACTCAATAAAAAGGAAAGTACATTTACCCCTCACTTCCTACTACATGATCTAACTCTCAAAATAAACTACTATAACTAGACTATAATTGGGACGCTCATCACTCGGACGCATTCCCATCCTCGGCTTGCTCTTCCTCTTGAATGTCATAGTCACCTAGATTGGGTAAAAGTAGGGGATGAGCAAACTAGCCCAGTAGGATTTACATCTCAATGTGCGGGCAATGATATAAGTGATTAGCAATTAGAACTAGGTAAGAATGATGAATGTCATGATGTGCATGTACGAATGAAAACCCGTTAAAACAGGACAAATGAAACAAGCTAGATAGAGTGATCATGATAGAATAAGATCTGGAACGATATAACAAGAGAGAACTAGCAATAGATCACTATGTACAAGCACGCCAGATTTCACTTGATGTCAATAGTTTTCAAGAAAACAAGATATCACTAGTTGCAATATATGCAGGATGGCCATATCACGTAAGCAAGCAAGCAAGATTGCACAAGCACGATCAAGTAACACTAATCAGGCATGTAAACACTAATTTACACCAAGGAAAGATCCACCAAGAGTGCACACAGGTCACGTGTATGTGGTTATGTATCTAACATTCAACACGCAAGCAAGTACTCCCAGCGCAGATGCAACACCAGTAATCATTATACCCCATGGTTAACAGTATATTTATGACTCGCTGTCATTGGGGCTAGACTGGAGCCCTTGGACACACGCCGTGCCCTGTCAGCATCTCATGTAAATTTTTAAATGTAGATACCCACAGTCATTAATAATGGCCAATGAGAGTTTCAATAAGTCAGCATGTGTAATGTCATGTTCATGATGAAGATGGAAACAAGTAATAGAACATGATTTCATGAGAACAGTGGTCAAGAATAAATTCGGCAGCAGAACGGTACGATTTATAATTTAGTTCAATCTTTACATTAATGGTTTTATTCTAGATTGTAAATCACGCTCACGAGAACAAGAAGAGAAAGGAAGTGCACGCCCTAGATGTATAAGTGTGTAGTGATGCACGCGTGTCAATTCACAATCCGTCGGTCTCAAACTCTCGGAAAAACACTTAACATGATGGCATGCAATGAACAATGCATTTAACTACATATGGGTTTACAAGATTTTAAGATAAAATTATCATTTAAAGCAAGCTAGAATGGTAACAAGAGTAAATCACAAGTTTCATGTATGACCATATCATTAGAAAGCAATTAGAATAATATTCATGTAATTAAGGATTTTTCAATGGGTTAAACACTTTTAAGCCATTAAGTAGACATCATGTAATGATTTGACCCAAGACATGCAATATTTTGCAAAGGTAGTGTCGACACACCCCTTACTGGTGTCGACACAATGCTTCAAACACAAGGCAAAAAAATGCAGAACTGGTCAAGTAGTGTCGACACAATGCTTCAAATACAAGGCAAAATGATCAAGTGGTGTCGACACAGTGCTTCAAATACAAGGCAAAAAGGTCAAGTAGTGTCGACACTAGATCAGGTAGTGTCGACACTAGAGACCCTTCCCAGAACACCTTCTGGGCCAATCTGGGACAGTGTGTCGACACTAAATCAGGTAGTGTCGACACTAGAGACCTTCCCAGAACACTTTCTGGGCTGGTTTGGGACAGTGTGTCGACACTAGATCAACTAGTGTCGACACTAGAGGCCCTTCCAGAACAAAACCTATAGGTCAAGTGTAACCTGAAAACATGTCTCATGCAGCGATTCACTTACCCATCTTATAACTCTCTAACTAATGATATTTAGATAAAACATTTAACATGAAAGATGACGAGGACAACTAGTAGAAGAACTTTGATGTTGGTGTTTGATCTAATTCGCTCTCAAATCCCGATAAACACATGAAGAATATAAGGCTAAGTGCATCCAAAATCGCAGTATCATGCAGTGACTCTCTTACCAAGCTTATAACTCTCTAACGAAAGACTTTTGGATAAAATGTCCAACATAAAAGATGATTGTGACTACAATTAGAAGAACTTTTATGAAGGAAGGTTAGTCTAATGTTGTCCCGAATCGCGTGCATAATAATAAGAACGAGACAAACCCTAACAGTGCGCGACTTGGGAGAACACTTATAACTCAAAATATACTCATTAGAATTTGATGAACCAGTGGGAAACGAAAGTTAACTTGATGCTCTACACATTGGTATAGGATATGTTAAGGTTTGGTTCGATAAAACCTACCTTATAGGTTGAAGAAGTCTCATTTGTCCAGAAAACCCATGTTCAGACCACTTGGAGGAAAACGCTTACTGCTCCGTGTATACTGCATGGAATTTGGGTATTCCACTTGGGTTAGAACGCAGACTTGACCCTCGTTCCAGGGGTATAAGTCTTGCATGGTTTGGTTTAGGTTTGACCACCTTTGGTCGACTTCACGACGACTGTCTGCGCAGGTCGCAGAAGACTCAACGGGGAAGAAGATGAGTTTCTTGTTGTCGTTCCACAACTCCTAAGCCACCAAGAGCTCCCCCACACGACCCCAGAAAGTTCTAAAACTCATCCCTAAGATTTGGCGAAGAGTTTTTAAGCAACCATGGTGTTTTAGGAGTCCTATTGTAACTAGGAAAGCTGGGTTGCGGTTTTGGCTTGTTAGTTTCCTATTGTTTGAGGATTTCTTCCTCTCTTTGAGTGTGTGAGGCTTTAGGAAACCTCCAACCATAGATAAGCACGAATTTGGGTTGCCAAGAATGCATGATTGCATCCCAATCCAACTCAAATTGCCTCTTTCTAATTTCAGCCTAATTAAAGTTACGAATTTCCCTGCATTTTCTAGCTTTATTTGATTTTTGGGCCAAATGATGTCCATTGGCCCAGTTATGATATTGGGTCATTAATGTATAATGTTGGAAGTCTCTCCACACTTTTATTTGATTTTTGATTGCGTCGTATTTCCGTGTTAACGGTTTTCCAACTTATTATAGCACGTACGATAACAATGCGTATGTTTTACATACTTGGATATCATGGAAATTATTTATTTCTATTTATTTGAATTCTTATATTTGCTAAAATTTCCAGGGTGCTACAATACTAGGCCACTATGCCATAATCCCCAGACGATACGAGTGATCAAATCCATTGAACCTGTCTGCCCACAGTTACCGTGTACATGTAGTCCCTCATCCAACTATTATCCCAGAGACCGTATATTAGGTATGGTGTTGTCAGGCCTATACAGAATCTGTTAAGTCAAACTCTTATCAGATTCTCTCGGAGAACTCCTTCTCTCTAAATCTGATTGACCCTGGCCAGGGATTTGCCTGAGT
Source organism: Colocasia esculenta (assembly GCA_014218235.1). Classification (NCBI taxonomy): domain Eukaryota; kingdom Viridiplantae; phylum Streptophyta; class Magnoliopsida; order Alismatales; family Araceae; genus Colocasia; species Colocasia esculenta. The sequence continues at coordinate 19,929 of JACBKR010003056.1, forward strand.
AAGACAATATGGGATATTCCTCTCACGATACCGAGAGTGGATGATCCTCTATTGACACATAATTGCCTTCGTAAGGTTGGCTACCATTCCCATGACTGGCTATACTAGACCTGGAACATCCAGACCTATAAATCCAGTATCAAAGAATGGAGTACTCAAACAAGACATCTTTGTGTCTCAAGTCTAAGGACCAGTTACACAACTGAGACTACGAAATCTTTATCTGACAATCAGGTATCATTAACCATACAACATTATGAGAAGGATCATTCAGTGAACTCATTCTCCAATAAGCACATGTACCATATCCCTAGGTCTCCACACAAGTAGCTATGAGACCAGCTGCTTCCATCACATGGACAGGTATATGGCACACCGGTCTTTCCGGTCATCTCAATGTCCTTCTTGAGTAACCTATGACTAGGAATATTTAGGATCTGTGTTTAAGAGGATCGGCCTCATTATCATGATCTCATCATGATCCAATTCCCATTGTATAGACCCATGGATATCACAATATACATACGCATGGAATATATAGTGAGAAAATACTATTATAATAGCAAAAGAGATTGTACATAATTACAAGTGCCATCATTCATGTGAATTGGCTTGCAGGGCACCTATAACTAGCAATCTCCCACTTGACCTAAAACCAATCACGCGAAAATTGGGTCCTCGGCTTGGGCCGAGGGTCGAGTTCTTTGGGTCGTTACAGTTGGTATCAGAGCGAGAGTCTGACAGGACTTGTAGTGGATTTAAATTGCAACAGTTAGTCCTAATATTAGTACAAGTACACTGCTAGCTGCCCGAGTTAGTGTCGTTAACCTTGTTGGTTGTGTGCCGTGCAGGATATGGCTCCGCGCAGGAGTAGGCAAACCAGAGAGTTGATGGAGCAGCAAGGTGAGTCAGATATGCCAGTGCCAGGTTAGGTTCGGGAGGATGCGTCAGTGGAGGAGTCTGTGGCACAACCTCAGGAGGCAGCGGCATCACCAGCAGTGGATGAGCAGCCGCAACAGTGGTACCAGCCCCCACCATAGCAGTATGGGGATTGGTTCCCCATGGCCGAGTAGTTCTTCAAGGCCATGTTTCAGAGGATGTGGCAGCCAGGGTAGATGACAGTAGGAGGTCTGTCTCCAGTACCTCCCCCAGCAGTACCAGAGCAGCAGACAGATCCACAGGTGGAGCAGCCAGTAGTTCAGCAGGCGTCGGGTACTGGGAGTACCTGAGCCAACAGAAGAAGGACGACTGTCACCGAGGAAAGGACCGCCCTCTTGGAGAGGTTCTTGTGTCTCCGACCACCGACGTTCCTCGAAGACTATGACCCAGATAGAGCTGAGAGTTGGACGCACAAGTTGGAGCGTACGTCGAGACCATGGAGTGCGCCGAGGAGGATCAGGTGAGATTGGCAGTGTATCAGCTCAAGGGACCAGCCCATGAGTGGTGGAGAGTTCAGAGGCAAACACACATCCCAGGGCAGCAATTGGATCAGATTTCTTGGCAGTGGTTCTTGAAGGTCTTCCACGGCGAGTATTTTCTTGATTATGCTCAACGTGAGAGACGGGATCAGTTTCATGAGTTGGCTCAGGGTGATTTGACAGTTGCTCAGTATCATTAGAGGTTCGTCCGGTTGTTGAGGCATGTTCCTCATGTCGCCAGTAGTGAGCAGGCTTGTGCAGAGAGGTCATTGCAGGGCTGAGGCCGGATTTGCAGTGGGGCGTGACCGCTCACATGTGTGCCACCTGGGAGTGGCATTGGCTAAGGCCACCGCTTGGAGGAGAGAGACCTGGCATCCTCAGTAGCAGCAGCAGGGAGGAGCTCCTCTAGGACTACACTGTACTAGCGTCCCGCAGGTAGTCGTGGTAGTGAGACTTCTTCTTCTTCGGACTCGAGCAGTTCGAGCAGTTTCAGTTTGTGCTCGAGGTTCAAGCAGATGACCACTCGCAGAGGTGGGAGGGGCCAGTAGAAGAAGCGTTAGTCGAAGTTGTAGAGCAGTCGGTCCAGCAGGGAGCCGAGTAGGGTAGGCAAGAGGCAGTCTGTTACACTTGTGGTTTACCGGGCCACTTCAGGAGGGATTGCCCGATGGGGCAAGTTTAGCAGTCGCAGTAGCCAGTGCAGTACACTCAGCAGTTGCTGCAGTACCAGTACCCTTCACAGCAGCAAGCACCCCGTCAGCAGCAGCAGGGGCAGTACCAATAGCAGCCTCAGCAGTTCCAGCAATATCAGCAGCCTCAGCAATTTCAGCCATACTAGCAGCAGTAGCAGTTTCCACAGCACCAGCAGCCGCCTCAGCCCCAGCAGCCCCAGCAGGCGCTGCAGTGTGGGCGTGGTCGTGTGATGGCTCTCACCAAGGAGGAGGTCGTGGCGTCAACCTGGTCGTAGGTACTTTGCCTATCCTTGGTAGAGCTGCTCGTGTTCTGGTTGATCCTGGTGCTTCACTTTGTTTAGCTTCTGAGGAGTTTACGAGTCGCTCGTTCATCACACCCTAAGAGGCAGTGCGGCGTGATGGTTGATCTTCCGTCTGGTGATTACATGCATTCTTTCGGTTACTTTGAGGGTGTCACAGTTGAAGTCCAGGGACACTAGTTGCCAGCCAGGTTGTATGTGTTGCAGCTTCGTGACTTTGACGTCATCCTTGACATGGACTGGTTGGAGGCTCACTCAGCTGTGGTGGATTGTCAGCGGAAGACCATGAGGTTTGAGATACATGGAATGCCCGTTCTTTGCTTCCGAGGTATCCGGTCTACCTGTCGAACTTTTATTTCTTTCTGTACAGCTCGTCGTTTGATTCGCGATGGTTGTGTAGCATCTTGCTTCTGTTTGTTCTTTGGAGCCTAGCGGGTCGTCGGTCATTGATGTACCTATTGTTTGTGAGTTTTCGATGTATTTTTGGAGGATCTACCTGGGTTACCACCTGAGCGGGAGGTAGAGTTCTCCATTGAGCTTTTGCCTGGTACGATGCCTCTATCTAAGGCACCATACTGGATGGCTCCGGCTGAGCTGCGCAAGCTGAAGTGCCAGTTGTTGAGTTGCTTGAGTTGGGTTCATCCGTCCGAGCCATTCGCCGTGGGGAGCTCCAGTGTTGTTTGTGAGGAAGAAGGACAATAGCTTGCGGTTGTGCCTCGATTATAGGCAGTTGAACTAGGTCACAGTGAAGAACAAGTATTCGTTGCCTAGGATCGATGATTTGTTGATCAGTTGCAGTCAGCCAAGGTGTTTTGAAGATGACTTGAGATCATGTTACTACCAGTTGAGGATCAGAGAGTCATATTGGCATGACAGCTTTCGCTTGAGGTATGGTCACTTTGAGTTTGTCGTGATGCCATTGGGGCTTACAAACGTGCCAGCAGCTTTCATGGATTTGATGCACAGAGTGTTCAGTGAGTTCTTGGACAGGTTTGTGATCATCTTTGTAGATGACATTTTGGTCTACTCGGCTTCTGAGGAGGAGCATGAGGAGCATTTGAGGATCGTGTTGGAGACGTTGCAGAGTCACCAACTTATGCCAAGTTCGACAAGTGTGAATTTTGGCTGAGGGAGGTGCACTTTCTCGGACACGTGATCTCAAGTTCTGGTGTGGTAGTGGAAGTTTTCCAACTCTACGACCCATAATACAGCTCATGCTATATTTCACTATATCTCTACCATGCATTGTTCCACTACTTGGGGCCGGATGGCCAGACACATGTTTTTCTCCGCCATCTGGGAGATTGGTGCAGCCGTAATAGATCCAGGTTTGATGATCAACCAATGGTGGCCCGTCAGATCCTTCAAGAGTAATGATGCATGTATCTGATTCTCAGAAAATTACAAATCTTAGGTTCTTTGACCTGCACGCCTCCCATTTAAGTTTCCTTCAGCAATGGGGCATCACTATTCAGATGTCTGCCCCTGTCGCTCCTAAGATTGTGAGATGGTATTTACCTCCTCCTGGAAGACTGAAGCTCAATGTTGATGGTGCTTATAAATCACTTCTTCCATTGCAGCTGGGGGAGGAGTTCTTAGAAATGAGTTGGGCGATATTGTGCTTGATTTTGCTGCTAGCTATCAAGGTGTTTATTCTAGTTTGGAAGCTGAAGCTCTTGCTCTTCGGAATGGCATTTACTGTGTTATGAAAGGGGCATATCAGGTTTCCTTATTGAGTGTGACTCCCTTGTTCTGGTGCAAATCTTGAAGGGGATATTCCATTCCATGGCGCCTCTCTATTATTACTCAGGATATCCTCAATCGTTGTCAGCATATCCAGCTCTCTATCAGTCACATTTACCGGGAGGCTAATCAGGTGGCTAATTGTCTCGCTGGTTTTGGTTGTACTCTTACTAGTTCCTCTTGTGTCTGGTATTCTGGGGCTGATCTCCTCCTTCTGTAAAAGGGCCCTATCGTTTAGATAAGATGGGGTTACCTTCGATCAGGCCCTGATTGTTTTGTATGGTTTTGCTTTTAATAAAATTTCTGAGAGTGTGTGTGGTGGAGCGATTTCCTTATCCTTTCTCTGAAGGGGTGAGAGCTCTCCTACTCCCTTGTCAGATATTTGTTTAAAAAAAAAAAAGGTTGAGGCAGTGTTGTCTGGGGAGCAGCCCACTACAGTGTCAGAGGTTTGCAACTTTCTGGGTTGGCAGGCTATTACAGGAGGTTATCCAGGTCTTTTTAGGATTGCAGAGCCGTTGACCTGATTGACCAGACTTGAAGCCAGGTTTGTTTGGACTGAGGACTGTGAGCAGAGTTTTCAGGAGCTGAAGACAAGTTGACTTCAGCGCCAGTGTTAGTTTGTTGTCAGGTAGCAAAGGTTGTGGTCTACACCGACGCTTCGAGGTCAGGTTTGGGTGCAGTGCTGATGCAGCATGGTGGGGTCGTTGCCTATGCTTCTCGGCAGTTGAAGAAGCATGAGGAGAACTACCCTACCATGACTTAGAGTTGGCAGCAGTAGTGTTTGCTCTGAAGTTGTGGAGGCACTATTTATACGGCGAGGTGTTTAGGATCTTTACAGATCATCAGAGTTTGCAGTACATCTTCACTCAGAAGGATTTGAACTTAAGGTAGCGCAGATGGATAGAGTACCTGAAGGACTATGACCTTACCCTCTCCTATCACCCGGGAATGGCTAATGTCGTAGCGGACGCTTGAGCAGACGAGTTCGCTTGAGTTCGTTGCTAGTCAGAGAGTGGAGGTTGTTTGAGGACCTGTCTCAGGGGTTTTCTACCCATCGAGGTACAGAGATCATGCAGTGATGACCAGTTTGTCAGTTCGCCCATCAGTGTACCGTCAGGTGCTGGAGGCACAACAGATAGACTCAGAGTTAGCAGATATTTTGCAGATGCTAGATGTTGAGCTGGATGAGGACAGTGAAGTCAGATTCAGAGGCAGATTGTACGTTCCTTATGATGCGCGGCAGGCGCTGTTGTAAGAGGCACATCGGTCGAGGTATGTTGTTCATCTTGGTCCACCGATGTATCATAACTGAAGAGGTTCTTCTAATGGCCAAGGATGAAGAGGGGTATAGCAGAATTTGTCGTCGTTGCCTTACCTATCAGCAGGTGAAGGCAGAGCATCAGTATCCTAGTGGTGAGCTACAGTCGTTGCCCATTCTTGAGTGGAATTGGATGACATCACCATGGATTTTGTGGTTGGATTACCCGTTTCCGCAGAGGCATGATGATATTTGGGTGATTGTGGATAGGTTGACCAAGTCAACACACTTCCTTCAGTCAGGATGTCTTGGTCAGTGGACAGGCTTTCCAGATTGCACGTGGACCGAGTTGTTCCGTTGCATGAAACCCTAGTTTCTATTGTCTCTGACAGAGATCCGAGGTTCACTTCAGGGTTTTGGCGCAGTTTGCAGAGAGCTCTTGGTATAGAGTTGAGGTTGAGTTTGGCGTACCACCCGCAAATAGATGGCCAGTCAGAGAGGACTATAAAGCTTTGAGGATATGTTGAGAGCATGCTGTTTGGACTGGGGTGGCACTTGGGAGTCACACCTTCCAATGGTAGAGTTTGCATACAACAATAGTTATCACTCGAGCATTGGAATGGCACCATACGAGGCTTTGTATGGTCGACCGTGCAGAACACCACTTCACTGGTTTGAATTCGGTGAGAGGCAGCTCTTGGGACAGAGATGGTACAACAGTGTGCAATATAGTCAGTTTAGTCAGGCATCGGCTTCAAACAGCACAGAGCAGGAGAAGAGTTATGCAGATGTTCGCAGAAAACCTTTGCAGTTCAGCGTGGGTGACCTTGTGCTTTTACGGGTCTCGCTGACCAAGGGTGTTATGAGGTTTGGCAAAAAGGGAAAGCTCAGTCCGAGGTATATTGGGCCTTTCCCTATTACAGAGAGGATCAGAGAGGTCGCATACATGTTGCGTCTTCCAGAAGAGTTAGTAGGTGTGCATGAGGTTTTTTCACATTTAGCAGCGGAGGAGGTACATTGCAGATCCTCACACGTGTTAGATTACTCGTAGTTAGAGGTTGCACTGGATTTGTCAGTACCAGAGCACCCAGTGGACCGCAGAGTGCAGAAGTTGCGCAGGAGGCAGATTCTGCTAGTCAAGGTTGTCTGGGAGAACCGCGTTGGTGGCGAGGCCACTTGGGAGCACGAGGATGAGATGAGAGAGCAGTTTCCATACTTGTTTGAGTGATCGATATGTTGTTTTTCCTTGTACTGTTTGTTTTGAGACGAGTTTCTTTTAATTCGAGGACAAAACTCTTTTAAGGGGGGTAGAATGTAAGACCCGACCCTCTCGGGCCCTTGGCCCCATCCTCATGGTCGTAATGGACCCCCTTGGTCGCGACATTGTCGCGCCAGAGGGAGCCGATCGCGACATGCTTTTGGTCGCGGCACACCTAGCCGTCGCATTCTGGTTGTGACGGGTGTAACGACCCGACATCCCGGACCCCCCGCAAGGGACCCCCGAAGGTCGCACTACCACGCACGGATCCGAAGACCCGAAAGGATTAGAATTTAGTCCAGTGAGATAAGCAATGAATTCAAATAAATATAACAGAAAGTTCGTACATTAACAAGAAATTATGTAACATGTCCCAAATAAAAGTACAGGTACATAAAGAAAGGTGCAGTCTTAAGGGGCATACCCCGAGAACTTGCAAAAGGACACTCTCAACTCATGATACAAAGAGCACTCACGCTCACAACTCACACTGCTGGCAACGCACGACGAACAAGCCGCCGCCACCACGACCGTCCGGCAACGAACTCCTACGACAGCGAGTCCCTACCTGAAGAGAGTAGGGGGTGAGCCTCTCGAAAGGCTCAGTAGGGATTACCAGTCCCCTACCAGCTAGAGCAGCAGGAACTCCAACAAAAGCGGAAGTAAAACTACTCTAGAAAGCAGTAAAGCGAGAAACGCTACCACAGAGTACTACAAAGCAGCGGAACAAAGTAAACACCATGACCACAACCAGGGTCGGGCCAAAGACGACTCCCGCAGAACCAGCGGAGTCAAACACAATGTGGAAGCAACACCTCGGCACACACCTACGAGACAAAGGAGCTCAAGAAACACCGGAGCAACCACGTGAGACCAGAGTCTCACGACAAAAGCACCAACATCCCGGACCTCCACGAGGTCGGGGGAGGAACAACCAGGTGTCACCACGAGAGACTGAGCAACCACGTGAGAAGCACCGTCTCACCACAGGCACGACCACCTCAAACCTCCACAAGGTCGAGGGCCCACAAGCAGAACAACCCTGCACCTCGAACACACAACGAGGTCAGGGAACTACACACTCTGGTGCCACCACGGACGATACCAAGGAACGGGTTACTGAACAGCAGTCAGGTGCCTACACCGGGCACCCCGAGAGAAACCACAGATTGGAAACCACTAAGTCGGACCACGAGGCCAAACCAACCAAGCCCAAGGAGCGAGACACAGCTAGGCTACAACCACCGTGTAAACCAGGGCAACGAGAACACATGTTCGGAAACAGCGTGTGAAGCAACGTCACAGCAAGAACAACCAAGCCACCGCCACAGGCATCTAAGCGGAGGACACACCATCCACACCTCTAGCACGCCGGCCGCCGACTCCCACCTACAACCTCCCCGATAGAGTGAGGCTAGCAAGTCACAGCCAAGAACACAACCACAGACCACCGCAGCCCGGTCGAGCTGCGGCCCCACGCCTGACCCTCCTACGCGCCTCCAGAACCAACACAGAGCGAGGCAGTGAGAAGGAATAGTTGGTCCACACCGGAAGAGCACCTCAACCACCTCGGAGACCCAGACCCCGCTAAGAGAGCTCTACAAACGACTCACGCCACTGTCCCCACCGTTTTCCCCTACTGCTACCAAACTCAGCGACTCGAGCAAACCCCGTTGTCCGGAGCAATTCCTCTAACACAGATGCGCGTGGACCGGGGGTCCCAGGTAACGGTAACAACCTATCTCGTGGACAAGCCCTCAAGTGCCGAGCCCCGGGCGAAAGAGAACTGTTATGGCAACACAACAGAAACAGAACAGTTGGCTTGTAACCAAGAAAGCCCAGCAGGCACAGGCATGCATGGCACCCCTCCGGAAACCCAGAAGGGTCGTCGGCCACGTCGGCACACAAGGCACAGCCCGAGAAACCGGAACACCACAGACAGAACAGAAAACCACCGCTCTTCTAATAATCGATTGACAGACAGACAATCGATTATTAGACAGATGCGAGCCTCCTAGCACAGCCGCTAGGACAAAACCATGAAGGTGTCAGCTTCGGTCACTGAACGCAGCGAGCAACCAACCGCGTTCCCTACCAGAAGGTCCGAAGGGCAACCCTGCCTTGGGGCACAAGCCGACATGCCAAATGGGCCACAGAAACACCCACGATGACACAGGTCTAGTCGTGCCCTCCTGAGCCGTCGCGATGGCATCACGACGGGCAAGGCAACTGCGACTAGAACCGTGTTGCGACGGGGCCGCACGTCGCGACAAGCCTTGTCGCGACGGGGCAGGGTGTCGCGACAACCAACTTGTCGCGACGGGAAACCAGGTCGCGACGCGCTCTTATTGCGAAGGCCACCCGCCCAGCAATAAGGTCACGTCCGACCGGGGCGATGCCTTCTCTGATGTCGCTATGCGCTTGGTGGTCGCGACATCAGCTAGAAGGCCGACCGCCGGATTGCTACATCCAGGGGTTTCCCACACAACTACAATCACACAAACACGGGGAGGGGATCATGGTGAAAGCAATAAACACAAGCATTCCACAAAGTGGACTCCCAATCCACACCAACAAGAAAGGGCACAAGAATCCCTACCGATTAGACGAAACCAAACCCCCAAGGGGCCTTCACGACGAGCTCGCCACCTCCTCCTCGCTCCCACGTCACCGTTCCCGCTCTGCAAGAGCCACCGGCCGCCCACAAGCTCCACCGCCAGAGAAATAGAGGGGGGAAGGCCTCTCCACCTCGGAGCAGAGAGGAAGGGAGGAAAAGGAAAGAAAAGAAAAAGGGGAAACCGGCCAAGGCTTTTTAGCCTCTGGTCCCAGAACGCGATGGGGCCGGGCGTCTCGATACAAACCTTATCGCGACGGCCGCCAGACCGCAACCAGAACGCGTCCCACCTGGACGTCGCGACAACCCGACAGGTCAGTCTGCCACGCCTGCCACTTTGACAGGCGTCAGACGACCAAAAAGCGAAAAGCAGTCGTGACCCGTTGACCGGGCGCGACAAGAACGTGACGCAACCACCCGTCGCGACCTGGATGACTGTCGCGACGGCCAGCTCCGTCGCGACACTAACACGTTGTTAAGTCCGGACGAGTTAGTGGCCAGTCATCCCACACACAAACGAAAAGCTGGAAAGCCGAGATGTTACAATACATCCAACAAAAAATAATTTTGTCCTCGAAATCAAGGGCGAACCCGGTCAGAGAAAAGCAACAGGTGCAAAGAGACCCACTAAGTCGCACCGCGACTTCCCAGTGGTCGCCACCACGACCCTTCCACAAAGGGAGTTCCAAACCAGACATCCTACAGCTCACAGGGCGCACAACAACGGCGCAGAGTACACAAGCAGATGTCGACAACTCCACAGGTGCGGCGCGCATCAAGCCGACCAGAAACACTGAAAATGCCAATCAAAACCCACGATTGAGCCCTCAATAGCCCACACTGTTGAGACCAACCGGTCAGTAACTCCCTCTATCACCAGTGACTGACAGAGGTCCCAGTTATTGACGGCAAACCACGAAAATGCCAAGAGGTCATCCACAAGACTCCGCTGAATGGCTCCACACAACTAGCAACAGCTAGCACCTACGGCAAAGCCAAACGAGAGTTTCTTAATGGTGACCCAAAGCCAAGCGAAAAACAGGCACGTGGAGAACCCACGGCGAGCAAGATAGTGTCCGATGACACCACTAGATCTCGCCCAGATCATCCTCGTGGTCCGACCATGACACCCAACGACTGTGGAGCCACAAAAAGCTAAACTACACGCTCCACAGGCGCATGCGCAGAGGCAAAACCAAGGAAGACGTATGATGTTGGCAAGGCCAAGCAACTCAAGACGTCGGCAACGCACAGAAATGAAACAACTGCAGAGGTCGAGGGTAGCACGTTGACCTCAAAGAAATCCAAACCAAAATAGGGTACCCCAACCGAACACACTCGCTCCCCAAGGCGAGAGGGGAAACCCGGACACTGGCCATGACTACAGCCTGGCATACCACCAATAGGGCTACCTAGACAAGGCAAAGCAGCCACCCCACAGCGGTAACGGTACAGCCACATGGCACGGCCAGCACAAAGTGTCCCAAAGGCGAAAGCTCAATGCCTCGAACACCGAGCAACTCCGAAACAACATACGAAGCTCACGATCAGGAAAAAAAACACAACAACACAACACACGGTGCTCACACAGCACCAGGAGCCACCCAAAGTGCAACACAATGCACCAGGTCTCCAGACAGCATGAAAAAAACCATCGGCACGGCACGCATGGTTCCGCCACAAGCACCAAAACTCGGCAAGATGCAACACTGTTGCACCAACGGCCGAAACAACACGGCCAAAAAGGGTAGAACAGGCCGCACCGACCACGAACCCTCAAGGCACAAGGACACAAAACATCAAAAAAGAAACACGCTCCAGGTGCAGTACACAATCACACCAATGGCCTGAAACGACTCAAGGCCAACATAAAGGGACTCTCCACCAGAGACCCACAAGAGAAACACGCGAAAAACTAAACAGATTTCAAGAGCGCAACAACTATGTTGGCTCTTAGAAGCGGGAAACACAGGGCACCGCTCCTACCACCACAGGTAGAGAGGGCCACACACCAAACAGCGACAAGTGCCTCCAAGCACAGCCGAGGCACAAGCAAAACAGGCACCGAACAATGCCTGCACCAGCAAGCCAAACAAAAGAAAACCCGGTGCCGCTCACACTGAACACAGGGCACGC
>JACBKR010003057.1:0-31223 GCA_014218235.1 Colocasia esculenta
CTAGCATGTAACTCCTAAACCAATAAATCCATAACTAATGTGGGAGGGATGCATAGCCTGTTTTTCCTAAACAAGTACCCATCATGAAGAACCTGGTCACTAACGTCTTGTGATGGATGCCCTTGTCAGGCTGTATAAATTTCCCCGAAGTTGAGGCAACCCCCATAGGTTCTACTTGAGTCTATCAAATCTTCAGTTACTTCCACGCTCGCTGTGGTCAATAAGGTCACCCACTGACTTAAGTGCATTAGAGGCCCATTTTTCAAGTCCTGGCTTGTGTTTCAATACAAAGGTGTAGGTATGAACTCTGAAGAAATTCAACATGCTTACCATGCCGTGAGAAATTAAGAAAATGCAAGCATGACTTTGTGATCCAAAGCACAAGGCAAATTCTTATGGTAGGTGATAACACCTCAATGTTACAACACCTGCACTACCGCATCAATTTCTTATCATAAGCAGTGGATTGGAGTTTGCCATCATTCAATTTCTCACTAAAGAAGACTACAGCTCAGCCTTCCTGACTTAGGACTCCACCAATTCCCACACGATGGATCACAGCTCACCTTGAATGCCATAGAGAAGGCTGGTATGCAGAGGACAGGTGCTTCTGTCAATTTTTTCCTTAGGCAGCATTTGAGAGCAATTCCGGTAAATCCAATTTCCTCACAAACTCTGAGTTCTCTGACACAAGGTAGCTTTCTGACACAACTCCTATACCCACTTCAACTCGTTTGGGAGGGGACAAAGCTCTCTCGCTGTGGTTTTTATGTAAATGCCCTTTCCCTTCCCCGCAGAAGCCAGAGGAGCTAAACAAATCCTGTGGAAGGGTGTGTGTGGAAGTTCATTGCTAGAATCGGGTCAAGCACTGCAAAAGGCGGCCTCTTTCCTACTTTTCGAAAGATGGATAGAGAAAACCTGTTGTGTCTATCTTTCACCTCAGGGGAAAATCACTGTGCACGATCTCCCGTACGATAGGGCTAACATTTGGAATCGCGCTGAAATTTGTCAGAGATTTTCAAGTCGAAAATCGCTGAGAACTCAGAACCAAACGCTGCCTTAGTCTGACATAAAGCCTTCCATCACAACTGCCTTGGTCCACACAAAAGGTTCCTGTCTTGATACAATGCGTGATAGGATGATGGAAGGCTGCTAAACCACGAAAGTAACGAACCTTATGGATGTTTTTGTGCTCAGACCATTTTATTATTGCTTTAACTTTGACAGGGCCAACTGAAACTCCCTTGGAGGAGACAATGATCCAAAGAAACTAACAAAATCATGCACCAAAGCATATTTTTTTAGGTTGGTGTAATGGCTCTCCTTTCGAAGAGTGACACATAGTTGGCAAAGATGGTCAAAGTGCTCCTCCCTAGTTTTGATGTAGACAGGACATCATAGAAGTAAGCTACAACAAAAATCCCAATGAATGGCTAAAGAACTTGGTTCATTAACCTTACAAAAGTACTCGGGTCATTAGAGAGACCAAAGGTCATTACTAACTATCTGTATAGCCCATCCTTGGTTTCGAAGGCTGTTTCCCACTTTCATCCTCTAGCCTAATTCCAACTTAATGGTAGCCATTCTTCAAATTCATCTTAGAGAAAATCATGGCTCTTGTCAACATATCCGGCATGTCATCCAGTCTAGGGATCAGAAACTGATATTTCACCATGATCTTGTTGATGGCACAGCTATCTACACACATTCACCATGTGCCATATTTCTTTAGTGCGGGCAACATGGGCACGATTTACACACTCATGCTTTCTCTAGGAAGCCCTTCTAACCTTCTTAAGCTATTCCCCTACTTGCCTCTTGAATTCCACATGCTCTATGGTGTTTAACTTATATTATGGCTAATTAGGTAAGACAGAACCAAGGACTAGGTATATGGCATGCTACATATCATGTATAGGTGGAAGGGTATCAAACAACTAATTGGGAAAAATGTTGTGAACTCAATAATGATGATATCAACCTCTCTCAGGTGCTCACTTGAAGGATTAATAGTAGCTACTAGCACAAGGACTGCCAAATTATCTAGTCACTAGAAACCTCTTGCTCCTACTCCCCAGCACTAAACATATGAAGGGCCTTTTGAGTCTTGGGTATTTCTTGTTCTATTATTACCTTCTTGTTCGTAGGCGTGGGTTAGAAGGGATTCAATTTACTTAGTTTGCCCTCATGCAGCCATGCCTAAAAGAGCATGTGCTTGTTCTCCCATGCAAAGTGACATCTAGATCAAAACACTGAGGTCTCCCTAGTATGACTATGATGCTCCCAACCTCCATAGGTAGGACATTCTGCCACATTGGTCATGGTATGAGAGGACCTAGAAAGGAACTAGACATTTTTGGTTAACAAGGATGGAAGAAGAGTCTACCAAAAAAACCCTATATGAGCTAGGTTGTCAATAAGGCCCAACCACATATAAGCTACAAAATCGATAAATATGGCATTCAATCCAGCTACCACCACAAGTTTGCACATTTCACCATTTATCTTAAGGAAAGTGTGAAAGATAGGAGTTTTGCATCAGTGATCAATTTCCTTCGGTAGGGTCAAAATGTACCTAACTACCCTAAGCCTCGAGTCTCTTGAGGGTCCATCTTCATTCTATGTTTGCTCTTCGTATTCTAAGAATAGTTTAACCCATTCACTGTTTGGGTTGAGTTTCTCCACCTCCTCACTAAATTCGTTGCCATTGCTCTCACATATGTGAAGAGCTCTATAGAGGCATTGTTTGGCATAATGTCCAAAGCCATGGCAATGGTAACATTGATTAAAAGAACCATTGCTTCCTGCGAACTGCACTTTTGCAATGCTCTTACCTTAGGCCTTTACCCATGAAGAAGAGGCATTAGGAGGACGGTCACAACATGGGCCGAGGATCCCTAAGTGGGATTAGGCTTCTCGCCTGCATGGGTGGGTTTACTAAAGGTCTTCTAACCAACAGCCTCTCAATAGTATGGGTAGTCGAAGTAGGCCCTTTTGAGGAATAGATCTCTCACCAACCCATCCTAGACCCTCATGGGTGTCTAACCTAGAAGTAGGCTGTGACCATTGGAATTGAGGTCATTGAAAATTCTCAGCATCCAGGACCATTTAATGGGCTTGCTTTAACATGTGCACATCTGGAGAAAAATGCTCTGGCTGATGTCTTCCCTTAAGCTGGCCCTAAACCCAGATGAGGTTGCATCTTCATCCTCTACACCTAACACCCAACTACATAAAGTACTCATCAACTGAGCAACATAATCAATTATGAGTGGTTCCCTTGGGACAATTATGCTTGGACTTGCTAGGTGGAAGATATTTCTCATGCAACTTCTCTTTCATCTCATCCTAAGTCGTGATTGGGGTCTTCTCTAGAGACTCTATGTTCCACCAATAGATTTTGGCTTGTCTGGTCAACCTTATAAGCAGGCAAAACATACTTTGCTAGCCTCACACATATGTATAGCACTCAAAATAATGATCACTATCTGCTCCCACTCAGAATACTCACTAAATTCTTGCACTTTGAAGCATGCATGTGTATCTATGTTTAATTACTGTCACATGAATTTATTAATGTAACTGATCATTTAGCAATTTCATTATTTGCATATCTTAGCACTAGATTACCTTACAATTTTAATTTTGCTACTTAGTATTGAGGGAATCACTATTTTGATCTCTACATATGTTTTCTTACTGTTATCTTTCTTTTGTTCGTTTTGTTTGATACAAGGTTTGCCATATCGGATCTCGACTTCGTCTCGGGAGGTCAAAGAGAAGAGATCTCGGAGAGATCTCGGAGATATCTTGGGAGATCAAGATAACAAAAAGTGTGGATCACATAGGTTCACATAGAGATAATTCCATAAGAACATAGATAATTGCATACATTCTCAAGTGAAAATCTCATGAGTTAGGTGATGATAGTTTAAGTTTGACCAAATCTTGAGATGTTTCAAGCAGACTAAGTACTGTCAGTAGGAGAGTGGCTCTATTGGAGAAGTCATATGCACATTTGATTTTTTTACCAGACTTTAGATTTATAGTATTCTATTGGGTTTATTTGAATTATGAAATTTTTAGATATGTCAAATTATGAAAGATTATAAAATCGCTATTTTGATGGAACCACCGAAATCACGATTTTTCTCTTGGATGGGAGAGTTGACTTTTATTTGTAAGAGATATGATTTTTTGATATTTTTATTGGATTCAAATTGGGGGTACTTCCTTATTTACATGTATATCTTAATAAATAATAACATTTACTTAAATGATATTCAGGGTAATAAGGGGATCTTGACAACCCTGCCTGAAGAGGATCCTGAGTCCTGACAACCCCTGCCTGAAGAGACATCTTGGCCTTCTCGTTTCTCAGGAAGGGGCTGAGACCGATATTCTCGCGAGATCTCGCGAGATTGCATACCATGGTTTGATATAAATGGCAGTGTTCAGAAACTGGAATATAGTGTTAGAGTTAGTCTAAGAAGGAGATTCTACTTTTGATGGTGAGTTCCAGTAGCATTGCACTAGTTTACATTTGCAGCTGTATTTTACTTCTGTAATATGTAATTGTGACTACATAAAGGTTATGTACTTATACCACCAATTTTACCCATGATAATAGAGATAGTACATCAAGGTGGAGAGATTTCTTGCTGCTGCAAACAACTAAAAGAATGACCTCTTACAAACAAAGGGACTGCAAGGCGCAACGAAAGCTAATGGACTATTCTCCTTTATTGTCATATATTATCCTCATTGTGTTTTTTTACCTACAGTGTTTTAAGTTTATTTCAAGTCCAATTTGTGCAGATCCTGGAACCATTTATGTAAGATTGTAATAACTAACAACAGTTCTAAATAATTTATAGAGTCAGGGTAGGGTGACAAAGGTTTTTTTTAAGAATATTGATGAGGATTATCCTAAATTATTACAGTTACCAGAGACGTACTATCAAACCAAAAAATAGGGGGGGAAAAAGTGGATTACACTATCTCAGGATTGCTGATGGGGACAAACAATTCAGTTATCAAACTGCCGGATTCCTTTTTTTATGCAACACAGAAGGTGGAAACATACCATGAGACATGTGATTGTTATGGCACCAGCAATTGCATTAAGTTCGCGAAGAAGATATCTGCTAAATGGACTTTTTTCCTGACCAGAAAACATACCAACAGTCATTAAACACAGATAGAGATAATTATTGGTAAAAACTCAATGTGGAATGCAAATATAGAATGAGGTTTACACCTAAAATCCCTCAATCAGGACAAAGTATGGTATGGCATTGTTGGAACGCGGAATTATCTCCCTCCGGAATGAAGGCTGTGCTCCGATGCTTTCGCCTCGGAGGCTTATATATATAATATATATATATATATATATATATATATATATTTTTTTTTTTTTTTTTTCTCGCTGCAGGCGTGCCAGACTGTTTACAAGAAATAGACAAAGATTTATTTTATGAGGTGCATTGGGTGTAAACCCTGAAGCCTCGAATATTTCATTTCATTTTTTCCGCGTGCGCTCGTATTTTAAAGGCTATTGGAGTGGTCGTGTACTAGACCATTCCCACCGACCGGAGTTAGTGTTTCATTTACATCGAGTAAAAACTCGAACACCTTCGATGCGATACGTTTGTAAAATACCTTATGCCGAAATTTAGAAGAAATAGATGACAAGTAAATTTCCACAAATTGCTCAAGTGTATTTATGACATTTACATTGACGCTTTTAAGGGGCTTTTGTACCTCCATTGGGCGTTACAAAATATGCCATTTACATGTGCGCTCGCGGCGGGGTATTTATTCCTCCGTCGGGCGTCTACATAATACAAACATTTTGTCTTCACTCGCAACGGGGTGTTTGTGCCTCCATTGGGCGTTTACAAACCACGACAATTACATTCATGTCGACGACGAGGTGTTTGTACCACCGTCGGACATTTACGTAATGCATCATTTTTCTTACGCTCTCGACGGGGTGTTTATACCTCCGTTGGACGTTTACAGCATATTAATTCACTTACGCACACGGAGGGGTGTTTGTACCTCCCTCGGGTGTTTACACGCCATGGCATTTGCATTTATGTCAACGACGGGGCGTTTGTACCACCCATGGTTTGTCGAATGGGGGCGAATCGGCCCGATTCCCCCGAATCGATGCGAATCAGGGGAAACCCGACCCTGATTCGCCTGATTCGCCCCAATTCCCTTTTATATATAATATATATATATATAATATTATATCATATTGTAATAATGTTATACATTATAATATGATATATATTACATATATGTATTTAATCAATATAAATGTGTCTGAAATATGATATATGTAATATATATATAATATATATGCAATATATATATATATCATATGATATATTATATATATAATATATCCATGCGAATCGGTCCGATTCGGACCGATTCTGGGGGAATCAGAGCGAATCAGGAGCAACCCGATTCGCCTTCCGATTCCGATTCGGCAAACCATGGTACCACCGTCGGACAGCATGCCTCCATATGTGTTTTTTCACAACATCAGAGGACTTGAACACGGAATGTCGAGCACCGGATCTTGCGTAATGACCTGCAGCGTCTTAACACCGGGAAATGCTTCGGCGAGCGGAGGACTGACGGGATAACCCTTCGGGCTTGCGAAGCACGAGCGAGTAGAGGCTCCTCTTTTCTGGACCTTCCCGGGGGGTCTGCGCATGTTGGGAACGGCGAGCGGAGGACTGACGGGATAACCCTTGCGCTGGTGGTGGCCCAGCGGGGGTGAGCACGCACGGGCGCCGGACCATCATAGGCGCTGGACCAGTGGGCCCACGCACAGGAGACCCGCCAGACCAGCAGGGCCGCCAGACCGAGGGCCAAGGGGCGCCGGACCAGGGGCCAAAGGGCGCCGGACCAGGGGGGCCCACCCCTGCGCTGGTCCGGCGCGGGTGGCCCTCGCGGGCCGGCCCGGCGGGGGTTGCCCCGAGCCGTTTGGCGGGGGTTGTTCCCCGCGCTGGTCCGGCGGGGGTTGGCCCCCGTGCCAGTTCGGCGGGGGTGGCCTGCGGGCGGCCGGTCCGGGGCGGGGGTTGGCCCCCGCGCCGGTTCGACGGGGGTGGCCCTCGTGGGCCGGTCCGACGGGGTTGGCCCCCCGTGCCGGCTAGGCGGGGGTTGCCCTCGCGGGCCGGTCCGGCGGGGGTTGGCCCCCCCGCCCTGGTCCGGCGGGGGTGGCCCTCGCGGGGCGATCCGGCGGGGGTTGGCCACCCCCCCGCGCTGGTCGGCGGGTGTTGGCCCCGCTGGTCCGGCGTGGGTGGCCCCTCCTGGCCGCCTCGCCTCCTGGCGGCCCACCCATCCTTCGAGCATTTTCCACTTTCTCCGCGGTAGAGCTCTGGGATTTGGGTTGGTTTGTTCACGGCCATGCAGCTCACCTACACGCGCATCCGGCGTGCACCCAACGTGCGTTTTTGCCCGTTCCACGTGCGTTGTCCCCGTTTTCGGAGGGCACGTGCATTTGGCTTTCCCGGACGCATCGGAGTTGTGCGCGATCTCGAGCGCAAATCCAGACGCCGAGTTTCCACTGTCCAGGGTACGTAGCTTCGCCGACAGACCCTTCGAACGCCATAGTCCGGATCGCTCTGGGTTGTCGCACGGACTCGAACCCGTTATCTCAGGTGTTCGAGTGGGGAGGCCAGGGTTTATTCCCGGACTTTTGTGGCTCTCCGGGAGAATTTTTGCCCGGGGCTCGTCTAAACCCCGATATTTTTCGGGTTCAACAAGCATCACAGAAGTGCATAGCATAAATTTCATTAATTTGAACGTAGAACAGCCCTGCCACCCTACCGCTCACTCTAGGCAGTAGATGTAAAAGTTAAAGCTAGAACTTGCACATTGTGTAACCATGAACAAGACTTAGTTTCACCATTAAGGGGCGTCTGCAAGAAGCAAATGCAGAGGATAGGAGGTGCAGCACATTAAGATGAGTAAGGTAGAAAAGGGAGGCAAGAAGTGAAGCAAAGGCAGAGAGCAGAAAAAGGAAGCCAGATATGCAAGAGCCTTAGAAGCCATGGAAAAATGAATCATATCTGCCCAGAGATTGCCCTGGACTGAAGTCCAATCCTATCTGGATTAGCTGATTCTTGGAAGTCCTGGATCGGCATTTTTTTTTGAAAATAAATCGTTAAAATTTTAAAAATAAAAACCATATAAAAGAGGATGCTGGTGAAAATGAAAAAGAAAAGGGGAAGGAAAAAAACCCTCCTCTTCCCCCCTTTTCCTTCCCCTTCCCCTTTACTCTTTCCTCCCTTTCCATTGTTTCCGAAGAACAAGAAGAAAAAATAATTTTAAAAATCTCCATTCTACATGCAGTCCCCTTCCCCATGCCACCCCTCCCCCTTCCCAAATAAAAAAGAAAAGAAACCACCCCCCAATTCCTCATGCACACCCCCCCAACCCCAACTTCCCTTCCCCATGATGGGAAGTTTTCTTCTCTCCTTTTCTAAGTTGAAAGCCCCGAACTGGAAGCCCCACTTCAACACCTCTTTTTAATTTAAAACTAGGAGCAGGGAGCTTGTGTAAATATACCATGTCAATATTGGTGGTGGGGACACCAACATTTACCATCATTAGGATTCTACAACTTGTCATTGTCCAATGTTTGCTCTTTTCTAAATGTTTCCTAGGGTTCAGCTCAATTTTGAAAGACACTGCCATATCCCTCAGAAATATTTGTAATAATGGCTACTATCTTTTCTAGGTAGTCTACTGTTGACACGGGGAATTTTCCTCACTCGGATCTTTGGTTCGATTGTTTCGTTTTGTTGATTTTATTTGGCGATGTTTTGTGTATTCGTTTCTTTATTTCACATGCTTTGATTCTTTGTATTACGGGGCGTGCCAGCCTGTCTAGCGACAGAAGAAAGGGTCCACGCAACGCGGAAAAGGAATTTTGGTGTCCGTGGGACGGACGGGTATGGTGTTCTGAAACGGACGATGGGGGTGTCCGTGGAACGGACGGGTGCGCCGTTTTTTTATCTGAACTCCTTGAGTCCCATGTCTATTCTCATCAGGCAATTGGGTAGCATGTGCTGGACCTCTGTCTCCATCGACCGGAATCGATGTTACATTTACATCGAGTTGAAGTTTTCGTTATTATTTAATACCGGCTTCTAACCCGAATACCATTCATAGTAAAGGACGAGAAAATTATGCATATTTTTTTAGAAAATCCTGATCATGGCATGTTTTTCCTTTCTTTTAATTATTTTGAAATGCATTTACTTTGAGTATTTCATTTTTTTTGAAATGACTGCCTCTTTGGAGTCCAAAGTGTGATTTTAAGAAGGGGACGGGTATATACCCGTGGGCCTATTTAAGGTCTTTTCTTCTTTTTGCGGAGGGTTGTTAGAAATTCCTTTATTTGGGAAAATCATAAGGATCGTTATTGTATAAAAGGGTATGTACCCGTGAATATTGATTCTGAACTTGGGGTATTTATAACTCGAAGTAACTCTTCTGTATTAGAAGGATTACTGTGTCACCTTTTTTTATATGAGGTTCTTTTACGGTACCCCTTTTTGAGCAAAGTCCGAATTTGGGGAGGAGTTTCTTTTTCTCCCCATTTCTTACTCACGCGGGTATAATTTCCGGAGAGCGTATGAATGTATCTCCATGGAAGTCCTTGTCACATTGTGATTCCTGTCCAAAGTCCATTTCCACGTGTATAATTCTCATGGGAGTGCATTTGTGCCCTTATCTGGAATACCCGAGTACAGTTCTTGTCTTATTCCTTTTTCTTTAGATGTGTGTATATTATCGCAATCTTTCTGTATGTGCGAGTATGTTCCAATGAGCCTTCTGCTTAGGCAGAGTGTCCTCGTAGGGACGCATTTATGTAAGTTTATGTTTATATCCATGTATTCTCGGGAGAAACCTTGCCGGGGAGTCTCCATTTGGGCAGAGTTTCCCCTAAGGAACATATGCATAAGAACGTAAATTTGTGAATATACGAATATGTTCTTAGGCAGAACCTCCGCTTGAAGAGTCTAGAGAGTTCCTCTAAGAAACATACATATAACACGAGTTTGTACTCATATGGATACGTCCCCTGAGAGAGTTTCTTGCCTAGACGAGATTCTTCTTGAAGAACATATTTGTATAGTTACAAATTTGCGATCTTTTATATATATGTTCTTAGACGGAATCTCCACTTGGGCAGAGTTTCGTCTTAAGAAACATATATATAAGAACACAAATTTGCGAATATACGAACATGTCCTTGAGCAGACCTCCGCTTGGGCAGAGTTTCCTCAAGAAAACATATACATATAAGCACAAATCCACCATCCCCAGAGACTTGCTCGATGGGCGGGGAAACATGGGTATTTAAATACCATGTGTCCATAGACTTGCTCGATATGGACGGTATTTAAACCCTGGGAATATCACCCCACAGAGACTTGCTCGATGTGGGGGATGGGGATTAAGAAGGAACGTCGATGACGATTGCGCCGACAACTCTCCTCCCCACGCCTGGCCTATCGGGCTAAAAAGGATTTGTACCTTCGCACAGAGAACAGTAGGATGGAAGGAAGAAAGGATGTCGGGAATTTTTATATGATTTTTAGAACAAGCAGGGGGATCGGGGAAATAATTCGCCAGGGCTCCGCCAAGAAATTTTGGGGATGAACAAGAGATGGGGGGATCGGCCTCTCTTTTTCTCTCTCCTCTCTTTTTTTTTCTTCCGGAATGGGGGGCCTTTTATAGGGGGAAGGCCCCCTTACATTGGGTCGGGGAAGGCCCCAACCGATGGTGACCTCATGTGAGGTCACCATCGGTTAGGGGATCCCCCTTAACCGATGGTGACCTCATCATGAGGTCACCATCGGTTAGGGGGGTCCTAACCGATGGTGACCTCATGCCGAGGTCACCATCGGTTAGGGGATGCCCCTTAACCGATGGTGACCTCATGTTGAGGTCACCATCGGTTAGGGGCTGCCTAACCGATGGAGGGGGGGGGGGGGGAATTTCTATAAATACCCCCCCACACCCCCATTTCTCAAGTGTTGGTGCCCGGAGGTGCTGCTGGAATCCTGCTCTATTTGGAGTTCTTCTTGCTTGAAGATCGCCGTGTGAAGCTTTTGGAGTTCCTGCTCGAGCTTGTTCTTTTGTATTTGTGCTTTATACTTGATCCTAAGACCTTGTGCTGCCGGATTTTTCCATGCTTCGGACTTGAATCATATTTAAACGGAGGAGAGTTCTCCTTTGAACTTCA
The DNA here is from genome assembly GCA_014218235.1 of Colocasia esculenta. Lineage (NCBI taxonomy): Eukaryota > Viridiplantae > Streptophyta > Magnoliopsida > Alismatales > Araceae > Colocasia > Colocasia esculenta. The sequence continues at coordinate 11,282 of JACBKR010003057.1, forward strand.
TTTTAACCAGAAGATCAGGCACCACTTAAGGGCCATAATTTCCTCCTTGCAATTGGAGACGGGCCTCGAATAAATCTGTAATCTACTTCCTGACAGTCACTTTAAACCACAATTTACTCAGCCTCCTTTTTTGAGTAGGCCGTCCAGCTGATTAATTTCTTGGACCACTATATAGTGGATCATCCCTACTTTGCATAGTAGGTATTTGTTACAATTTTACCTTGCAACAAATGCCCTCCACGGGACACGTGTCGGAATCAACAAGTGACGGCACGCGGCCCGTGTGAATTCTTGCTTTGCATTCCGAAGTATTTCTGTATTGCTCCCGGATTTTGCTTAGCTGGGCTTAGCATCCTTATTCCTTTTTCTCATTTTCTTCTGCCTGCACTTTTTCCTTTCAGGCTTTTGACCATGCCTTTCAAAAAGAACTACTTGGGTCGTGACAGTCATAGCCAGAAGACCCGTGACGGGGTCGTTCCAAAAGGAATTATGATGCCTGCCCTGGCGAGGCCCCGTATTACTGAAGCCAATTTATCCTCCCTAGATAGCGGTTACCATGTAGTAGCAACCCTTAACCCTGAAGGCCTTCCATCAAATGGCTCAGTAGATTATTCTCGCATTTGTCGTCAAAAGGGGACTTATCATTATGTGCGAAAAGGAGGCTATCCAAGCCATTTTCCATCAGATAGGAAATTATTCTCCTTTATCCAACAGTTCATCCCGCCTAATATGCTTGCCAATGATCCTTGTATTTTGGCCGAGAGGAGATATCTGGAATTCGCCATTTTAAGGTTCCGGGATAGCCTCCTGGGTACCTGTGCCTTTTCCTATCCCAGTTTCCCTCTGGAATACATGGGTTTGAAGAGGATGCCAACGGCTGATAATCTTGGCCCTTTTACCGTGACTTTGATTATTATACTCGGTCACGGACGATATCCCCTGTCATTTGGAACTTGCAGAATCATCATACAACTGCGATGGAGATTAATGGCACTTATCTGATGCCTGGTGACTCTCGGTATGCTGCCGGAAGTCATGATATCCGATGTCTTTTGGATCGGATTATTGATTTCACTTCTCCAGCTGGTATGGCTACTGGTCAGTCGTGCCTTCTCATATTTTTCGCTATGGAGCCACAGAATGGTTGACTGGCGTTCTACATCATTATGGTGAAATCTTGAAAAGATCTGGTATCTATGGAGCTATCGATGCAGCATTGTATGACTACCCTTGTTACACAGGTATTCTCCGAGGTTTGGTGGAGAGATTTAGCCCCCGATGGAATACTTTCGGGACGGCTGAGGGTGAAACTTCCATTGACTTATGGGGTTTTCACCAAATTTCAGGCCTGCCAATATCCGGGCTTCTTTATGAAGAAGTTGTATTAGATGACTTACACAGCCATCGTAGTAATGGCTCTGGCCAATATTTCTATCCATATAGCCTCCGTTTCCTGACAAAAGTATGGCGGGACCTGGCCCGTGTCGGGAAAAAAGATAGAGCATCCTTGTCTCCCTCGACTGTAAGAGTCAGTCAAAATGCCTGGCTTCGATATTTTTACAATGGGCCATTTTGCTTCTTCGAGAGCTTTTCAGTCGAGGGTCGCTGTTTAGAAGAATATCAACACCTGGAAGTGAAGAAGCCTTCCCAGGGACGATTCATCTGTGCCCCGAAGGATATGGGTTGGAATCCTCGGCGGCTACCTGACCGTACTTATTTAGCCGCCTACTTAGTTTACTAGCTATCTAGTTTTGTGGTTCCCCATGGAGAAGAAGAATATCTTCGGCCAGGCTTAATTTATCCTGCTTGTCTTCTGGCAGAGGGCCGTCAACTTGCTCTGGCCCCTGCAGCACCTTGGATCCCGATTTTGTAGTTCACCTTGGATTGCCACCCGATAGGATGCCATTTCTATTTCTATAGGAATCATGGCCTCAGCTCCATATACCAAGAGAAGGGCGAACATCCGATAGGGGTTTTATACACAGTTCGATAAGCCCATAAGGCTTCATGAACCTTTTCTCCCCATTCCCGCTTTCTGTTGCTGACTATCTTGGCAAGCAATTTACAGAGGGTTTTATTGAAGGTTTCTGCCAACCCATTTGCCTGTGGATTATATACTGAAGATGTCCTCCATTCAATATGAAATTTCGCCGCTAAGATTTTTTTACCGGACTTTAGATTTTAGTGTTCTATATGGTTTATTTGAATTATCAAATTTTTAGATATACCAAATTATGAGAGATTAGAAGTTAGCATTTCGCTAAAATCACCGAAATCGTGATTTTCTTCTTCGATGGGAGAGTTGACTTTTTATTGGTAAGAGATATGATTTTTTTGATATTTTTATTGGATTCAAATGGGGGGTACTTCCTTATTTACATGTAATATCTTAAGTAAATGAAACAACAAATTATAACATTTACTTAAATGATATTCAGGTAAATAAAGGGATCCTGAAACCCTACCTGAACAAGATCCTGAGACCTGACAACCCTGCCTGAACAGGTATCAGGCGAATCAGACCGAATCAGGCGAATCGCGAATCGGGTTTCCCCTGATCCGCACCGATTCGCCCGAATCGGCCCGATCCGATCCGGCACGCCAAACCCTGCTCCAAGCGATAGCGTCCCATACAGTAATGTTGGAAGGGAACTGCTTCATATGCTGTATGATTTTGCGATCGGCTCGAGCACGAATTTGATCCAATGGCAGGACCATGTCTGCCAAGGATTCCGGCGGCTGCTCGAGCTTGTCACTTTGCTTTGCCCCTGGCCGTTCATCTGGCCTCTCTTTGAATAAAGGGGCCAAGAGACCTTCCTCCGGGGATGAGGTCTCGTGTTTGTCTTCTTCAAATAGAGCCGGCCGACTGGACTGCTCGGTAACCCTTTGATGGGGGAGCTCGCTCGTGACCTTCTCCAGCTCTTCTTCTTCGTCAGAGGGGTCGAAGACGAAGGAATTCACCTGCACTTCTATTTCGAGGGTGGGTTGGGGCTTTTCGTCCCGGAGGACTATGATTTTGCTAAGGCTCGGCGAGTCAGACTTCTTACCAGGAGGTACGGTAGACTTCTTTCTTTGTCCACAACCCTTCCCCCTTCCTCAATTGCGGCGTTGATATGTCGCCACAAGGGTTTTGTCGGCCGAAGGCTGCAGGCTTGCAGGCGGCGATATTGACACCATATGCAAGAGAAGTTCTTCAACATATCTTCCAACTTCTCGATGGTGATTTCATCCTCCTTATAGAAGATGGCCAGTTCCTGGGGCAGAGGCAGTTTCTCACCTTCTTGTGCCCGTTGGAGCATTTGATAGAGCCAGCTTTTGAGCCTAATTTTGCGCTCCATCTCTTCCCAAGGGATGTACTTGTCCAGAGGAACGCCCTTGGTAGGCCTGGAGGGAACATATTCCTCCAACTCATCAATGAGGTTTTGCAATTTTTGCAGTGGGGTTAGCTCCAGTGGGGCCATCATCGCCGTGGCTTGTTCAGCTTGCTTCTTCAGGCGTCTTTTCAGGTTTTTCTGCTTGTTCTTCTCTTATTTCTTTACTTGTGCCATTTCAAGTGGCGATGGATCTTTTGCCTGCTGTGGAACGCGGAAGGTGATTTTTATTTCATGATACACGTGCGGAAAAATACGAGCGTGCATGTACATTTATGCATGGGCGTGCCAGACTGTTTAAAATAAACAGACAAAAAGATTTGATATTTATGAGATGCATCGAGTGTAACCGTAAGCCCTCGAATATTTTATATTTTTTTATTCCACGAGCGTCCGTTTATCAGGCGATTAGGGTGGTCGTGTACTGGACCATTCCCCACCGATCGAAGTCGGTGTCATTTATATCGGGTAAAAACCCGAGACCTTTGATACGATACGTTTATTTAAGGACCTTGCCGAATTTAGGAAAGTTTAGATGACATTTAGAATTCCACAAATATCCTCAAACATATATATATTTATGACATTTGCATATGCATTCTCAATGGGGTGTATGTGCCGCCATTGGGCGTTTACACGAGTGTGCCTTCGCATGCGTGTTATTTTAAAACACGAAAGGACTTAATTACATAATTCCGAGTCTTATATATGGACCTGCGGTGTCTCCCAAGTCACAATCTTCCAACCGGAGCATGGACGGAGTACGGGACGGCGCCCGAGTGGACGACGGAATCTTGAGAGGTATTCTCCCAACCACCCCTTAAGCACAACTTGTGTGAATATGAAAGGTCCTCTTCCAAAGGCCTGTAGGACCCAAGTTGCTTTTTCCAAGTCTCTCTTCTCTTTTTTGCCCAAGGCCCCCTACCCCCTATTTATAGGGGTTTGGAGAGGTGTTTATTTCATTATTTCTTTCGAATCCGTTTATCTCAGGTGTTCGAAGTTAGTAAACCATGAGGCTATTCTCAGGACTTTTCGGTCGTTTCTCGATCTCCCGGGGCTCTTCGGTCGTATTTCGACCTCTTGGGGCTTTTTCGGCTGTATCTCGACATGTCCAAGGGTTTTTTGCTGTTATTTGACAGTCCCCAGACTTGGAGTGGCCTGCCTTAAGCTGGGCCCAGGAGAGCGCACGTTGTTTCATAGAAGCGGCGTGGGTCCCACTCCACCGGGCCTTGCAAACAGCATGAGCCAGGCCTCTCAGTCATTTCTTGACTTTTCTGAGCGGTTCTGGGTATTTCCGTCATTGATCGACTTTTCAAATCCTCCTGCCATTTATCGGCTTACTTGGACTTCTCCGCCATTTGTTGATATTTTCCGAGAACTCCGAATGTGGTCGGCTTTAAGTCACACCCAGGAGAGCGTACGCCGCTTCATAGAAGTGGCGCAGGTCCCGCTCCACCGGGTTGGACAAAAGGCACGAATCGTCGGGCTATCTTTGCCATTTTCCTCGCCACAGTGACGTGTCTACAATTTTTTCGGACAACAGGGGTATTTCTGCAATTTTTCGGACAGTAGGGTATTTCTGCAATTTTCCGGACAGCAGGGGCATATGTGTACTTTTATACACACATACACAAACTTTATCTCATCACGGGGCTTTACGTAATTTTACACAAACTTGGGCCCACATTGGAGTCTTCATACGAAGAACAAACATCTCCCCCAAAAGTGGGGGAGGGGGCTTCATCTCCCAACCCAAGGGGCCATCTTCCAGCCCAGGAAAGGGTTCTATGAGGGCAGAGAAAAGTCCTCCTTCATAGCCTTGGCCCCCTATTTATAGGGGTTTGAGGGGCCAAGGGGGGTACTGCGGCCCCTTGGGGTTTTGGCGCAAAACCCCCCCCACTGGGGGGGCTGCTGCGGGCCTTGGCCTCCTATTTATAGGGGTTTGAGGGGCCAAGGGGGGTACTGCGGCCCCTTAGGGTTTTGGCGCAAAAACCCCCCCGCTGGGGGGGGGCTGCTGCGGGCTAGACAGGGGCCTTGGAGGTGTCCAGGCGCAGGAACACCCCGCTGGGGGTGTCTGTGCCGAAACACCCCCGCTGGCGGTGTCTGCGCGCAGCACACCCCCGCAGGGGGTGTTCTGTGTGCCAGAACACCCCCGCAGGGAGTGGTTTCTGCACAAAACCACCCCGCAGGGGGTGGTTCTTGCCCACAAATACCCCTGTAGGGGGTGTCCAGTTAGTTTTTTGGGGGTGTTTTCTTTGTTAACTTTTTTGTGTCAACACCTGCCCACTAGTTGAAGGGTACTTTCTCGGCATGAACGATTATGTGACCCACCCCTTTTGGGAAATGTTAGGGGAATGTGCTTCTTGGGGGCCACAGTGACCAAGTCAGCTCCATCTAGCTGACGCTGAAAGGTGGAATTGATTGCCTGCTCAATTATCTCAAGCGGCAATTCCTGGAATTCGGCCATATAGGGGGTAGAATCTTGAGGGGCTGGCTTCCTCACGGGATCTTTGCCCCTTCGGTCTTTATTTTGCCGCATGGGAGGCTTGGAAGACTCCGACCGGGTCCCGATCCCACTGCTTTTTATCTTCATAGAGTCCAACTCAACATGAGGATACAAACACTTAATATATATATCTTTTTTTATCTCCATGGAGTCTAACTCAACATGGAGATATAAACATGAAGATTTACATTTCACCCCCTATGGAGTCCAGCTTAACAGGGGGGAGTAGGTATAGTATATACAGATTTACTCAGTCGGAGACAACCTTGGCTTACCGAGCACGAGTACCTTCACGCCGAGCACAAGCAAAGCTTCGACCCTTCTTTCTCTTTCTTTCGTTCCAAAATTTTCTCCAAAAATCTTCAACCCCCAAAATCTCTGTTGATCGGGGTATTTATAGGGGTTTATCCCCATTTCAGAGAGGGAGGAGAGAAATCTCCCAGAGGGGGAGTCCCTTCGAGCAGACTACCCAAAGAGATCTCCCTCTGAGTAGGAAATTTCTTACCTGGAGGGAGGTCCCTTCGAGTAGGGGCTCTCCCTACCCGGAGGGGGAGTTCCTTCAGGTAAGGGGCCTCCCTACCCGGATGGAGGTCCCTCCAGGTAGGGGGAACCTTCCTACTCGGAGGGGCCTTCCCCTCCTGGCTTCCTTATAATATAACCCCTAAGTTTCACCGGGGGTTGTTTGGTACTCTTCGTGCTTCTTGTGACGAGATGACTTGAACTTTATTCCTCGGTGTCCTTCCGATAAAGAGTTGTTTGTATTTTGTCTTGCAAGTGCTTGGAGCTTCCCCTTGCAAGTGGATTTGAAGTTGTATTCTTCTTCGAAACCTCGGTCTTGTTGACTTGGTACCGTCGAAGAACTCAAAATTATCTTCTTCTTCGAAGCATTTGTACTCTATCGAAGAATTTGAAGTCGGCCTTTGTATAAGCTTTCTCTCAACTTAATAAAAGATTGAGACCCAATATCACTTAAGTAAATATTGGATCAATTATGAATATTTTCCGGCATTCTCATTTGGATGCCAATTGTAATTTTACGGGGTCCAACAGTCACCAATCCTTAGACTTCTCCCGAGTCCCAACTAATCGCACTTAATTTCGGATTTCTTTTCCTACTCGAGCTCTAAAAATAATTAGTCCAAGTTGTTGGCAGCCTACTGATTTAATCATTTAACATGTTCTTATATGGGGTGTTACAATCTACCTATTATATAAATGATGTCCTCATTGTTGGGCATATATAACACATAGTCAAAACCCTAGACAGATAGGACTCTAAAGGTGGCCCCTACAGGCTCAAGAGGTGGCTCCCTCTATATAGCACTTTGCGCCATTATGCCTTAACGGGTGGCTCCCATAGAGTAGCACTTTCCCTGTGTGGCACTTAGACCCTGCACTTCCGATTAGGTAAGGCTCTGATGCCATTTGTAACGACCTAACCAGCTAACTAGACCAACACCTGTGCTAGCTGGTAGATTCCCAAAAAAGTCACCCATTCTGGGACTTCGCCTAATTGAGCACACTTAACTTCGGAGTTCTTTTCTTACTCGAGCTCCTAAAATGACTAGTCCAAGTTGTTGGTAATTTACTAGTTTAGCTCATTTAACATATTCTTATATAGGTGTTACATATGGTTTAATCTGTAGAGAGGTCGCGAAAGCTGCAATGTAGGATAGGCATCAAAGAATATTAATGGTTGTTGGACGTAGAAAATTTTCTCTTTTTTCTTTTATTTTATTTCTGTTTTGTTTTTATGGGTATGCCAGTCTGTACAACAGACAAATTTGGGGTTCGCTAATGCAGGTATTTTACATGTCTATTTACTGGACAACATTTATTCCACATATTTATTTTATCAAGCGATTAGGGTTTCATGTACTGGACCTTTCTCCACCGAATGAAGTCGATGTTAATTTACATCGAGTTGAACTCGAACACATTTGATTCTCTGTCAAAAAACATCTTTTGTCTCTGTTTATTGTGGCGACAACGACCTTAATGGTAGCCCTTTGTGGGTACACATTGTCGTAAAGAAATTGAAACATTTTATATTTCTACACATATAATTTAAATTACAATTGCTCTTTCCAAACTATACAAGGAGTCCTGATTATATAATCAGGTCTTCAACACTTCATTTTGTCATGATCCGATTCTTCTAATTTTGCTTCAGCCGCGATCAAACCGTTGACTTGGATTTCATCACAATGAGATTGCTAGATCGCCAAGATGATCATTGCTAGTCCATTGTGTTTGCTTCATAGTCACCATCACCATTTGATTGTGACAACCTTTAAGCGGTCTTACCAGGTTTCTGCAAGCTTGTGCCCTTTATGGGTGCTTCTGTCATTTTCCGGTATCCCAAGGTCTTTCCAACCATTTAGTGACTTCTCGGGGTACACTTGTCATTTCTTGGCATTTCCAAGGACTTAGGGATGGCCAGCCATAAGCCAAGCCACAGGAGAGCGCACACCGCTTCAGAGAAGTGACGTGGTTCCTGCTCCACTGAGTTGTGCAAAGAACATGGGCCTTATGTGGTTTCCTCCCTTTGAGAGGACTTTTCTATCACTTCTTGCTCTTGAGGAGTTTTCTGCAGTTTCTTTCCCTTCAAAGACTCTTCCGCAGTTTTCCACCCTTTGAAGGATTTTTCTGCAATTCCCTGCCCTTTCTAGGACTTCTGCAACTTTTCCATGTCAAGGTATTTTTACAAGTATCAGCCATCATGATCAGAGAACTGAAAACTTGGCCAATGTTGTCTTTTGAAGAAGAAACCCGGAGGAGATTTGGACAGCATTATATCTATGACTGTTCAAGAGCTCCTTACCATTTTCTGACATTTCCGGGCACTTCTACTATTTCTTGACCTTTTCTGACCTTCTGCCATTAGCTGACATCCTCGGATTCTTTCCGTCATTTCTTGACTTTCCGAGCAGTTCAAATATTTTCGTCATTGATTGACTTCCACGAATGCTTCTGTCATTTTTTGGCTTTCTCAGACGTTCTTGCCAGTTCTTGGCTTCCTCAAACATTCCTGCCATTTCTTGGCTTTCTCACACAGCTTCTTCCATTTCTTGGCCTTTTCGAGAGATCCTGGGCAAGGTTCAAGAACCAGGGATCGGGATCAGATCGGCCGCCCCAAACCGATCGGACCGGCCGATCCCGACCCCGGCTCGGCCGAGTCGGGCCGAGCCCGGCCGAGTCTGGCCGAGCTGAAGGGGGCTGGATCGGCCTCATCAAAAAAATTGAAAAAAAAATAGAAAAAATATGAAAAAAATAGGAAAAATATAAACATTGTATTTATGAACTGAAATACATGAAAAAATAGAACATGATACATCATTGGTGCTGAGGAAAAGCAATAAAATATATTTATTAGAATCGCACATTATATTGTCTGGACATAAGGTTTACATAATCTGTCCAAGACATATAATGTTGGTAATATGTCTCGTATTGAGTCAATATTGACTATATGCATCCGTGTTCGCATATATGATAGTAATTGGTGTGTATCCAGGTATTTCAAGCACTTGATATGAGCTATATGACTCGTATGAGTCATGTGAATGTGAATCGGACTCAGTGGATTGTGCATATGCTCCGCCTCCAGTGTAATACGATGCATCCGAGTATTGAGGATATGCCAAGTAGCCTCTCTGCCCTTAGTAGTACCCTTCAGTGGAAGCATAAGATGATGTATCTGAGGCTTGCTCCATGGTCTCAAACTCCATCCGTAGTTTTTCTTGACGCTCCCACTCCTCTTGCATCTTTTTCTTCTTCATTAACCAATTCCGTCTATGTGGAATGAAGTTGGGATTGTATCCTGAATCTTCGGATGCTTGTCGACCTTGGCCTTGGCCTTGCCCTTGGAATTGAGATGCCACTTTCTTCCCCTTCCGTGCATAATGTTGACTTGAGGTTTGTGCTTCGGCTTCCCTCCCTTGCCCACTCCCATGGTGTTGATCTTAAGTAGTATGGGTGAAGTCTTCCTCTCCAGTGAATACAATAGGGTCTGGTGGCGGTGCCGGTGGCAGTACACTGCTGGCATCTCCTCTATGATCGGAGCCCTCACTAGGAGTACTTGTCTTCGATGTGGAGTCATTAGAAGTTTGGTATATAACATTATCGCTTGGCTCTGGAGTTTCATCATCATTATCTTCCTCGATTGTCTCTAAGTCTGCAACACTAATGCCGTGTTTCTTGCTCCTTACTCTTGCACCCACTGTCTTCTTTTGGCGTTTAGGGCTGGGGGTTTGCAAACTCCGGAAGCAAAGGCACATCATCAAGCTCACCTAAATGAGACATAAACATGTTAACATGAGAAATAAAATTTTATAAATTATAATGCCATGTTGCATGTACATTGTAACGGTCATCTACCTTCAGCCCATGCACGATCATGCGGGTCGAACTCTGGTTCAACCGAAGTGGTTGCATTTACCCATGTATGGACTCATAGAGTGGATGTTCCTCCTCAAAAACTTCTTCTATATCTATTGTCTCGGATGCTCCTGTTTCAGCTTGTTGTTGGCCCGAGGCTCTATATTTTTCTCTATCTTGAACTTGTTTAATTAATTGGAGATTTTTAAGCTTCAATCTCATGTTATAGTGGCAAAATACCAACTTCTCAAGACGTGCAGACTTCAAGCGGTTTCTTTGCTTTGTGTAGATCAAGCCAAATGTGCTCAAGTTCCTCTCACATCCTGTGGCAGAGGTTGTTTGGCTTAACACCTGAATAGCTACATATGCTAAGTCTTCATATCCATAAGTTCTTCCATGATCCAACCACCATCCCTTAAATGAAGCATGTATAGTGTTTTAGAAAAGAGAAGTAGAACCAACTCATTCCAGAGGCAAATAAATATGATGAGTAACTTCTAACCTGGACTCAAAATCTGAGCAGCTCTTTGTATCGTGCTAGTACCAAAGTGGTAGAGCTGAAGTCCATAAATGCATTTGTTTGCATGCTATGATTGCCCTATCCTCATTGTCTAGCATGCGTTTGATTACATTTTTTGCCCCAATCAACACTTCGGAGGCATTGTCATAGTTCTCGTTCCTCCCATCAGTCCTATACATGTATTGGGAGTTGAAGAAATACCTTATATATAGAAGGAAAATGTTAAAACATGATATGATTCCTTAAAATTATAAATAATATGTAATCACAATTCACAAGAGTTGAAGTGTTATGCTTACCTGCAGCATGAAGATCATAACGCAATGTGTGCTCCCATCGTCGATCTATGATTTCCCACCACTTGGCATACGTCATTTTGTTGTTCATTTGGATAAGCTTCTTTGCTCGATCCATAGCCTCGTACAAGTAGCTCATCTCGGATCTCCTCTCCCCATCTACCGCCCTTAAGACTCCAACAAGCGGTTCTACTACATTCAAAACATTTTGGACCCCCTTCCAAAATGGCTTTGATTGAATAATGTCGGTCACCTTCTTTCCCTTCTCCCTCACTCGTGTAGGAGCATGTCGGGACATATAGTTCTCCCACTCTTCAGATGCTACCATCCTAACAAGGTTGCTGCGTTGCCCATTTATGCTATCCAATGCAATATATTGGGATGCAAACCTTGTAGGTGCTGGCCGAAGCAACTCCCGTCCATGTGTATGCGTCCTCATGATGTCCAATATGTTGCTGTGATTGTAGATGAAGGTGGTTATGAATCTTGCGTTGTTTACTACATTTTCCACCATTGGATCTTCACAAATATCTTCTAGCATTAGGTCAATGCAGTGCGCGGAGCAAGGAACCCAACAAGTGTTCCCTTTTCTCCATTAGTTTTTGGCCCGCCAACTTGAAAGCCGCTGCATTGTTAGTTACCACTTGGACTATTCTTTTCTCTCCGATCTCCTCCACCATATTCTCCATTCCTCCACCATATTCTCCATCAACTGAAATAGGTAGTCCGCATTCTTCACCTTGCCAGAAGCGTCTACCGACTTCCAAAAAACAGTCCCTGCTTTGCAATAGATTAAGAAGTTTATCATACTTCTTCGTGTAATGTCTACACAATTCCATAAGAAAAATTAAAACCTATGTGTTATTAATGAATAACAATTAACTGACCAAACACTACACGTTGTACATAGTACATACTGTCCATCCATCGCACATTAACGTGCAACCATATTCATCCCATATGCGTTCAAAAGTGGAAACATATGCCTTCATATCTTCAACCTCTATGTCCAAGTACTTGTTGTAGATTTCATAAGAAGTAGGGCCTTCTACCCCTTTGCCCACTTCACCAATAGTCTCGATCATTCACTCATATATGGTCCTTTTGCTGCATTAGCTGGTATGCTGTTGAAGAAGAACCATCTTGACGTCGCTCTTCCTATGTTCTCCTTACATATTTTCAAATTCTTGAAGGCTGCAGAAATGGATGGTTGCTTCTCCCTCTGCCTGGTGAGAATGGGTCCAATGGTCCCACTCTAGGATCTCCATCTCTAGGGATATCTACTGGAACCTCAGGTATATTTGTACTCATTTCAGCACTTGAACTCCCTTATCCACTACTCCCATGGCCACTACCTTGACCTAGGTGCTGACCAGTACGTCGGAGATAGTCCTTCCGCAAAAGACCTTCGACTTGCTTGCGATGCCCGACGAAATTGTTCTATAATATGAGATAGAATGATAGATAATGTAAAAAAACTTGTTGATGATGTTATACATTGAAATGTATAAATTATAATGAGGATTTTTGAACTAAAGTTACTAAACTAAGTTAACTAACCTTCTTCATCATCATCAAGATCAATTGTTTGTCTCCCTCTTGATAAATGTATCTCATCCACGGACCTTCGAGGAGGGGCAGACAACTCTTCTCGGATTTCTGGCGTCTTCTAGTAATGTTTGCTTTGGATGTCTCTTTCTCCTTCATGTATTGACAACATTGTATTCGAACTTCAGTAGAAACTCTCGAACATGGTGCCACCTCACTTTAATTCCTGCTAGATGTTGTTTCAAACGCCATACGCCGCCCGATAAGACCCGGTTACAATACTTACATTGGACCTTCCTTCGAGCCATGTCCACAACGGTACCATGAGCCCAAGCGGATCGGCGCTGGGAGGGTTGCTTGAAGATTGGGGAGTCGGAGTAGCACCACCTTCGGCGGCCATCACTTAGAACACAAAAAGAAGTTAAATAATAAACAACAATAAATAAATAATTTTTTTTTTGCGGCTGAGAGAGAGGGAGAGCAATCGCAGCCAAGAGTTCGGGCCAGAGCGTGTGTGAGAGAGCCCGAAGAGTCGAAGACGAAGAGCAAGAGCGTTAAAGATGAGATCGCCTCGCAATAGTGCAAAAGAGCGCCCGAGAGAGAGAGCGAGAGAATGCCCAAAAAATGGTAGGAGGGGAGGAGAACTCAACACTTGAGTTTGGAGCATAATGGGGGCCTTTGGGGGGTTTATATAGACCCCAAGGCCTCCAAGGGCCAAAACTAGTCGTTTCTGGCCATTGGGGAGCGCCCCCAACGGCTAGAAACAGCTAGTTTTTTAACTAGCCGTTTGAACCGGATCGGCCCGAGCCGGGCCGATCTGCGGCGGATCGGGCCGGGCTTGGCGAGCCCGCCGAGCCCAGCCCAGCCGAGCCGGGCCGATCCGCGTGCAGGGACCGGCTGGGTTACCCCGCTCGGATCGGGAGGCCAAAATCGAGTCGACTCGACCGATCCAATCCCGATCCGACCGAGTTTTGAACCTTGATCCGGGTACTTCGGTCATTTGTTGACTTCCCTGGGTGCTTCCACCATTTCTTGGTGTTCCTGAGTGCTTTGTTCATTTATTGACTTCCTTAAGCCTCTTCACCATTTATTGGCATACTCAGATATTTCCATCATTTGTTAACTTCTCCGAGCATCTTTAGCATGTGGGATTACCTAAGCCCAACCAAGAGAGCACACGCCGCTTTAAAGAAGTGACGTGGGTACTGCTCCACCAAGTCGTGCCAACGATATTCTTGCTTTGAGCTATATTGCCTTTGCAGCTTGCCAGGGGCTTCGTGCCATTTTTTGGACCAACCAAGGGCTTCCATGCAATTTTCCATTTCTATAATTTTTCAGGAACAGAGGGACCTCCTTTCAATTTTGCACCCTTCGGGGGCTTTTATGTAATTTCCAACCCTTCAAGGGCATTTATGAACTCTCCCCACAAACTGGGGCATTTTTGCAACTTTACACCCTCCGGGGGCTTTTCTGGAATTTTCTACTCTTCAAAGGCTTTTATGTGATTTCCCACAAATCGGAGGCTTTTGTGCAATTTTCTAGACAGCAGGGGCATTTCTGTAATTTTCCCCCTAACTGGGGTATTTCTAAAATTTTCGGACAGCAGAGGGTCTTTTCTGCAATTTTTTCTTGAAGAGGGATTCTTCTGCAATTTTTGCACCTTCCAGGGGTATTTCTTCAATTTTCTGGGCAATAGAAGGATTTCCTTGTAATTTTGCACCCTTCGAGGACCTTTCTACGATTTCCAACTCTTTAAGGGTATTTCTGCAATTTTTCCTGTCCTACAGGCATTTCTGCCATTTTCTCTCTTCACGAGAGTGTTTCTACAATTTTTCCCAAACAGGGGTATATTTGCAATTTTCCCTTACAATAGGGACTTTTTTGAACTTTTCCCTTCTTGGAGAGTCCTTGGAGGGGGGAGGCACCGGAGCCAAGAGCTCCCAAGGGACCAAGAGAGAGAGAGAGTCCAAAGGCCACTTGGAGATGTGAGGCCACAGGCCCCCTCCAAGTTAGCACCCCCCCCCCCCCTCCTTTTATAGAAGTGAGGGGGGTGAAGAGGAGGGCTAGAGGCGGGTACTTCCGGTTTGGGGGGATGACCAGAGGTACCCCCCCCCTAGTTTGGAAAGAGGGGGAGGGGAGAGAGAGAGACCGAAGGTACCCCCCCTCCAGTTGGGTGAGGGAGGCGAACCGGAGGTGGGGTGGACCAGAGGTACCCCCCTCCAGTCTGGAAGGTCAACCGGAGGCACCCACCTCCGGTTGGGAAGGGAGTGGAGGGGGGCTCCGGTTGGAGCTCCCACCTCCGGTTGGGGTTCCAACCGGAGGTACCTCCGGTTTTGGCCCAACCAAGGTGGGGTGCTTGGGCCCCATTTAGGGGGGTTTGGGTATTTTCTGGTTTTTTGGGATTTTGTTTTAGGAATTATGGGATTTCTAGGGATTTTTTGAGTTTTTAAGGAAATTTTGGGGTTTTGGGGAATTTCTGGAATTCTGGGGTTTTTTTAGTATTGTAGAGTTTCTGGGAATTTTTTAGAATTTTGGGTGTTTTGGGTATTTTTGGGGTTTTTTAGGAGGATTTTGGTATTTGAGGGAATTTTAGATTTTGGGGAAATCTTGGTATTTTCGGAATTTCTGGGAATTTTTGGATTTTTTGTGTTTTTGGGAATTTCTGGGGTTTTTTTAGTTTTGTGGAGTTTTGGGAGATTTTGTGATGGGAAATAAAGAGCTGCAAAGTCAAAGCCCGAAGCCTAATTTATATTTTATTTGGCCCATTGAAGATCCAATTGATGTAATTTGATTGTCTTTTAAGTTAGAAGTCTATGTTTTAGTTATTGATCTTTATTTAGCATGTATGAGGCCCATTAGAGCTTTTTTATTTTCTGTGTATTTTTTGGTCCGAATTTGGACCTATTCTTTTTAGGCTTGAGGGTATTTCAGTCTTTGGGTGTATTAGTGAGGACCATTAGGGTTCCCTCACTATAAATAATGTGTAATGTTGTTTGAGGAATTAATGAAGATTTGAAGACAATTATTAGTGCGCAACCTTTCTTATCTTCTCCGGCAGGGTGGAATCCCCAGGGTGGAAGCCCAACCCCATGCTCCTTCTTCCTCCTCTCGGTGGATTCCGATTTTCTTCTTCTTCCCTCCCCAGTGGATTCCGGCTTTCTATTCCTCCTCCTCCTTCCCCTCTCCACTGTCCCGCATCAGTTTGGTATCAGAGCCCAACTCTGATCTGTCGCGCCTCGCTTTCCCGTCCGCACGCTGAGCATGTCCCTGTCTTTTTTTTTCTTGTTCGAAGCCGCAAAGCAGTCCACGTTCTCTATGCCGCAAAGGAGTCCACGTTCCCTAAGCGAAGTTCCTACGCCCCTTCTCTCCTTCGCACGGCGCTCGTCTGGCCATTTTGCGCGAAACCCAGACTTCTACACATCCTCCCCGACGTCTGCGCGCGAGGACCCCACTCGCGCAGCCCGCCGTGTCCTGGCGCTCGCACTGCGCCGCGAAGTCGGGGGCGCCCCCTCCGTGGTTGCGCCCCTCCCCACCCACGTCCAGCAGAATGCGGCCGCCGCGGCCTGCGCCCCTCCCCCGCGCCCTACGTCACAGCGCGCGCAAGCTTGCATGCGGCGCCCGCCGCGACCGCGAACGCAGGCCGCCCACGCCTCAGGCCGCCCCGACCACGCGCCCGTCCGCAATCCTCCGCACCCCGTCCACAAAGCACGCCATCCGCGCGCATCGCTCGGTGCACAGGCGGGACCCGCCAGCAACGGGGAAGACGACCCTCGCGCGAAGACCCCACCCGCACCGTCGCCCGCAACCGCCGCGCCCCTGCCCCCAGGCCGTCGTCGCCGCGGGACCCACCGCCCGACATCGTCACTGCCGACAACCCCTTTTCCACCATCGCAACTGCCCTCCTCTCCCTCTCTCTGGCCTCTTCCTGCATGAGTTAGAGAAGAGGGCAGAAGGAGGAAGGCGACCGACTCCTTTAAAGTGGGTTGGTCAAACTAGGTTTGACCTAGTTTGGCCCAACCCCGTTTGGGCCAGACCTGCTACAGAAAACGGTTTGCTACAGTACACAGGGGGTGCACTTGGACTGTTATCACACCGCCAGTGTAGGAGTTTCATTTGTGCTCCATTTCCGTGCTGTTTGCGTCATTTCTCCAGCCAGCCACCACTCTAGCCAGCAGCCAGCGAATCTGTGAGCCTTCCGACCGTACGATTCTCACACGTTGGGTTTCGGATCAACATGGCCGTTTGTTTCTCTGTATCTCTGGATATGATTCCATGTTTTGCAAAGACAAGTGTGTGCATACCAAATGGTCAGTTTGTCCGTATGTTGCTCGAACCTAATCAGCCAGGTAATTATATCTCTCAGAGTGTTGTAGATTTGTTATCTCAAACAGGGAGATTATCATCTATCCAGATGTTGCTTTTGTGGAGTTCTCTTTTGATTGTCGTCGTTGAGATACCCTCCAGCGGTGTGTTTATTCAGACATCGCATTGGTTGAGATCTATCCATCTAATGAGTTGTTCATCACTATTGGGGCTGAGTGGTTGGCGGAGTGGCACGTTGAATTGAGATTTGGGACGACACCATGTGTTCTGCTACCACCACCCGAGGCATGCATAGTCCCTTATTGTGGCTTTACAAACACCTCGGAGTTGCCACCGGAACCAGTAGCACAGGACATCTCATGGAGGATGTGATTTATGAGGCCGACGCTGCACTGATCGATGAGTATGAAGAAGAGATGCGAACACGTGCAGGATCAGAGTTTATGTGTTGATTCTGGATTGGATTGGATGGATGATTCTATACTCACCAATAACTCAGATTTGATGGATGACATTGTGCATGAGGCGGTTTCGCCAACTGTTCTATCGGATGCCTTAATACTTCAGGAGTCATCTCTTGTTGATGTAGTATGGTTAGATTTCTGCGAGGCATACGTTGGCCGACGGCTCAAGGTCCCTTACACGATTGTTTGCATGGAGTTCAATATTTGCTCCCTTGTGTTCGGCTTCATCTTACTTCAACATTTCAAAACTTGAGGATGATTTTTTCGAACAAGGGGAGAATGATGGGAAATAGAGCTGCAAAGTCAAAGCCCGAAGCCTAATTTATATTTTATTGGCTCATTGAAGATCCAATTGATGTAATTTGATTGTCTTTTAAGTTAGAAGTCTATGTTTCAGTTATTGGATCTTTATTTAGCATGTATGAGGCCCATTAGAGCTCTTTTTAATTTCTGTGTATTTTTTGGTCCGAATTTGGACCTATTTTTTTTAGGCTTGAGGGTATTTCAGTCTTTGGGTGTATTAGTGAGGACCATTAGGGTTCTCTCACTATAATAATGTGTAAAATGCTGTTTGAGGAATTAATGAAGATTTGAAGACAATTATTAGTGCGCAGCGCTGGTGGAATCCCCAGGGTGGAGCCCAACCCCGGTTTTCTTCTTCTTCCTCCCGGTGGATTCCGGTTTTCTTCTTCTTCCCTCCCTGGTGGATTCCGGCTTTCTATTCCTCCTTCTCCTTCCCCTCTCCACTGTCCCGCATCATTTTGGTATGGAAATTTCCGGTGCCAACAACGGTGTACAGAAATGAGTTAAAACTTTACATTGTATATAAGAATACATATAAATAACACAAAAACACACCAACCTGAAAAGCATTGACAGATGACTTTACAATTATTTCAGGGATCATAACAAACAAGTCAGCCATGCCCATGACAGAAGTTTCCTGCAAAACCATAACAAATAAGTACATCAAAATAAACCTTTGACAAAGAATAATTTTTAATAAGATGCAAAATACAGTCCAAGATGAGGATTTACCACTCCAAGTCATGCCAAATGGCAACAAGTGAATATAACCCATACATTGAGAAGCTTTTTCCGAGATCCACCAAGTGGTATGTACATGTATCTGAGATGATAGATTAATTCATATAATGGAGAGCCTGCTGTAAAAAAAAGGCAAGCATAACAAAGGAAACCAGTTAGGAAACAATTTCAAACCTGACAAGCCATTTATTATAGGATGCATGCCAACTTTTCCAAAAGCCCTCCAAGTTATAGCAGTTGTTGATACACCTGGGCATGTTCTCAGGGGTTTCAATGCCTCCTATCTGCAACCAAGTATATTTCTGTAAGCATAGATAGAATCAGTAAACCCATTTACTTGCAATTTTCTTAGTTCTCACCTTTAACATTTTTTTATGGTGGAACAATATGAAAGGTGCCATGCCAGAAGCATGATCTGTAAGCATAAATAGAATCAGCAAACCGTGTCACATTTACTTGCAATTTTCTTAGTTCTCACCATTAACATTTTTGTTATGGTGGAACAATATGAAAGGTGCCATGCCAGAAGCATGACAAGGAAGCTTGGATTTGGGGCTAACCGATCTGCAATCAGCAGATCTGGAGACATCATATCCCTTCATTGGGTTGGGTGGGGAAGGGGGGGGGGATTGCAGATCTGTCAAGGATATTCCAAGAATCCCGTGTACTACAGATTACATTTCTTTTTCTGGACCTGATTTTGGTCTTTCAGATAGGGGCCTTATTGTACATTGCTATGACCCATTTCTGTAACTGTAATTTCTATTTTTGTATTCCTTATTATAATATTATCTATAAAGGCCCAAAATTCCCAGGCTGGGCAGGGTGCCATGGAATTACAAACCCATTCATGTTTCCCCTCTCTTATCTTTCTACTGTCATGGTATCAGATCCGCTACTGTAGCACAGGACCGTAGCGAGTGCACTGTAGCAAATATGATTCTACTGTATCTGTATTTTTTTGGAAGGTATTGCAGCTTAGAGTTTCTTGTGTCTGGACTCTGCAGTATTCTGGCCATCATCACAGATCTTAGAATCTAGTAGTGACAGGTTCATCTGAGTCCAATTTTTTAGAATTCTAGTTTGTACATGTTATTTTCTTTGGTTGAATTCCCTTGACCTTGGACCTCTCAATGGATGCACAAGCTAAGACTGATGCTATTCCTGTTTGCTTCAATGGTAAAAATCATTTCTTGTGGGAGTTTAACTTGAAGTGTTTTATTTTGGGGAAAGAACTTTGGGGCTATGTTGAAGGAAGTGGAAAAAAACAAAAACAAAAACAAAAACAAAAGATGATGAGGATAAAATTTTTAAAACATGGAAGAAAAATAATGCAAAGGTGGGAACGCGGAAAAGATTTGGATTTATAAATATATGTATATTATCCATTTTTGTAGGAAAATATATGTGTGCATGTGTATCTATGTACGGGCGTGCCAGACTGTTTAAAATAAACAGACAAAGTTTGATATATATGAAGTGTATAA
>JACBKR010003058.1:0-31284 GCA_014218235.1 Colocasia esculenta
ATTACCGACAGGTAATGGTGGTTTGTTGTATATACAGATGCATCTAGAAGAGGACTTGGCGCAGTGCTAATGCAGCATGGCAAGGTAATAGCCTATGCGTCCAGGCAATTGAAACCAGCAGGAGAGAATTACCCCACTCATGATTTAGAGCTAGCAGCAGTTGTGTTAGCTTTAAAGATGTGGAGGCATTATCTATATGGTGAGAGATTTGAAATTTTTACAGATCATAAAAGTTTAAAGCATATCTTTTCCCAGAAAGACTTAAATCTCCGTCAGCGTAGATGGGGGAGTATTAAAAGATTATGATTTTAGTTTGGCTTACCATCCGGGTAAGGCCAATGTGGTGGCTGATGCCCTAAGCAGAAAAACCTATTTAGCCAAATGATGATTAAGGAATGGAAATTGTATGAGGAAATAGCAAGGAACTCCTTGTATGTGCCAAGCAGTCAACGGCGGGCAATATTAGCTAGTAGTGCTGTAGAGCCGTCACTGTATTGGAAATTGTTGAAGCTCAGAGAGCAGATGTGAATTAGTTAAAATAGTGAAAATGGAAGGGGTTACCATTGATGATAGTTGTGTGGTCAGGCTCAAAGGCAGGATATTTGTGCCAGCAGAAAGAGAAGTAAAGCAGAGAATATTAGAAGAGGCCCATAAATCCTGGTACACTATTCACCCCGGTAGTACCAAGATGTACCAAGATATGAAGAAACATTTTTGGTGGCCTCATATGAAAAAGGAAATAGCAGAATTTGTCTCAAGATGTGCAATTTGTCAACAAATCAAGGCAGAACATCAGAAGCATGGAGGTTTATTGCAACCATTACCCATTCCGCAATGGAAATGGGATGATATTGCTATGGACTTTGTAGCAGGCTTGCCGAGGTCAGCTTCAGGACATAATGGAATATGGGTATTTGTTGATAGGCTAACCAAGGTATGCAGGTTAGTAGCAGTAAGTATGTCTTGGTCAGTGGACAGATTAGCAAGGGTTTATGTTGATAGAATTATTCCACTGCATGGTATCCCGAAATCTATTGTTTCTGATAGGGATCCCAGGTTTACTTCTGGTTTTTGGAGAAGCTTGCAGAGAGTAGTTGGCACTGAGTTGAGATATAGCTCAGCTTACCACCCTCAAATAGATGGTCAGACAGAGAGGACTATTCAGACAATTGAAGACATGTTGCGAGCATGTTGTTTAGTTTAGGGTGGTAGTTGGGAGCAGCATCTTGGTATGGTTGAATTTGCTTATAATAATAGTTATCATACCAGTCTCGGGATGGCACCATATGAAGCTTTATATGGAAGGCCATGTAGAACACCATTGAACTGGAATGAAGTGGGAGAAGGGAAATGGTAGGTCCTGAGTTGATACAACAAACTACTGAAATGATAAAGTTTATTAAAGAAAAGTTGCAGACAGCTCAGAGCAGGCAAAAAAGTTATGCTGATAATCGAAGGAGACCACTTCAATTTGAAGTTGGGGACTTTGTCTTTCTGAGAGTTTCTCCTACTAAAGGTATTGTGAGGTTTGGTAAGAAAGGAAAGTTGAGTCCAAGGTATGTGGGACCCTTTCAAGTATTAGAGAAAATTGGAGAGACAACCTATAGACTGATTTGCCAGCTGATTTTGCAGATGTTCATGATATTTTTCATGTTTCCATGTTAAGAAAATGTATTGAAGACCCACCTCAAATAATCAATTATCAGGGTGGAGATTCGAGGCTAGATATGTCTATGCCAGAATATCCAGTGCAAATTACAGGCCATAAAACAAGGAAGCTAAGGAACAAAAAATTGAGTTAGTTAAGGTCAGGGGAAAATAGGCTGGGAGGTGAGGATACCTGGGAGCTAGCTGAGGAAATGGTTAAGGGGCATCCTATTGTTTGAATAAAGTTTTAAATCTTTTTAGATGATAGGATTTGTAATTATGTTTTAAAGTTGAATGTATTGAAATGTGTTATGGATTTCGAGGTCGAATTTCTTTTTAGATGATAGTAATGTAACGTCGCGCATTTTTTCGGATCCTTGTGGATCTTGTGTTCAGTGCTTGTGTGGCCAATGTGACTCGTGTTCGGTGTGCGCGTGCGTTTTTGGGGCTTACTGGGCCGATAGTTTGGGCCTACAGCACCCCAGGGTTCTCTGTCTGTTATCGCGACAGCAGGGGATGTCGCGATCTGAACGCGACACTCTTGCCCGTCACGTTCTTGTTGCCGCTTTGTGGCGCTGATCGTCTGCATGTGCGCCACATGTTGCACGCTGGGCAACCTACAGACGTCAGCCTTGAGAAGGCGACGCTCAG
Source organism: Colocasia esculenta (assembly GCA_014218235.1). Lineage (NCBI taxonomy): Eukaryota > Viridiplantae > Streptophyta > Magnoliopsida > Alismatales > Araceae > Colocasia > Colocasia esculenta. The sequence goes on from JACBKR010003058.1 coordinate 2,299, forward strand.
GTCCGTCGTGATCAGGTCGCGACGGAACAATCCGTCACATTCTCAACCGCAAACGCAGCTTAAACTCTGCTGGCCAGAACAGAGCACAACATGCTCTGTTTGGCCAGGGGGAGGTGCTGTGCGGGTTTCCTGGGGTGATTCGGCGTGGAAGCTTGTAGAGAGGCGTGTTCTCACCGCGGGAAGCTCGTGTGGAGCGGGATAAACGCCGAGAAATCGCCGTTCTACGTGTTCTTCGCGGAGGTAGGGTGACTCCTCCTATTTTTCGGCTAAGGATTGCGTAGGAGAGTGGTTTGATCAGTTATTTGCTTCCCTAACAATAGATACCATGACTAGGGATTCACAAAAGCATGAAAATTGAGAATTAAGGGTGGTTTGCATGGCATAGAATGGTAATCCGTGGAGAGGATCCCGGATTAGGGTTCTTCCTGTGAAGGCGACGGAACGCGACATGTTGGTGTCGCGTTCATGTGATGAACGCGCCATATCGGGCCGTCGCATTCTGAAGGCAACACAAGCCCATGTCGCGACCACAGCCGAGTGGTCTGAATATGCATGACTTATGTGACGTGATTATCCGATTGTTATTATTCGGTGTATTTGGTAATACCGTGTGGTGCATTGGCACCTGTAGCACTCTGGGAGCGCATGTTTATGAGGCTAGCGTGTTAGTTACGTAGCTAGCTAGTGATTTGTGTGTTGGCGTGGTATGCACGCGAGTTGCACTGTGTTCACGTGTTATGGACAATCAGTACTCGTGAATATTGTCGGATTTCACGTGGTTTGTGTGGTGCGCACGTGGTTTTGTTTGCGTGGCAGGTAGTACGATGCGTACCGTGGTTACCTCTCCAGTTGGGTGCCCCAGGTTCTCTGTGAGCCAGGCTGTTAGTTCGGGGCTTGTCCGGTACTTGTGTTGTACCGTCGAGGTCTGTGTCGTCTGTCCTGGACGCCCTCACTCCTTTGTTTGAGTTGTACATCCAGTTGAGGGAAAGACGACAGTGGGACAGTGACTCTTGAGTTTGTTTTTAGTCACTTGTAGCGCGCTCTTAGTTGGGGGTACGGACACCAGTAGTCGACACTGGTCCCTGACTAGTCCTTTCCAGTGCCTCACTCTAGGGTGCTTCGGCCAGAGACCCTAGAGGTGCCAGGCATGGGCCTGCGGTTGTGTACCTGCAGGAGTGGTGTTTAGTTGGTCTCCACAGTTGTTTGACTTTTCCACGTGGAGTGGCAGCTGGACCTTTCGTCCGTGGCTGCGAGACTGAGAGGTAGACCTGTGTTTGTTTGTCCGAGTCTGTTACTGGTGTCACGAACCAGTCTACGTGGCTCGAGTGTGGCGGACTGTACTTTAGCTCGTACACGTGATTGAGTTTTTCCGTTTATTTAATTATTTTGTTTAATATAGTCGGCAAATGGTAAATATGTTTATTACTTTAATAATCTGCATGGTTGTGCTATAAATTGCTAGTATAGTTTACTGCTTCCGTACTTGTGTATGGTTTGCTCGAGTTGGGGGAGTTCCCTACTGAGCCACTGACTAGTGAGGCTCACCCCTACCCGCCACAAGCGAGGCGAGGAGGAGGTTCGTTTCCGTCTTCCAGTTCGGGGCCGCGTCGCAGCGGGTGTTGGGCCAGCGCCTCCAGCAGTGTAGTTTCTTTCCTCAGTTGTACTAGTTTACCTCGGGGTATGCCCCAGGCTCCTGTACTTTCTTGTACTTTTGTTGAAATTGGCTATATAATCTTGTACATTATATATGAAATGGTGAATCATATATGAGATCAAGGGTGTTCCTTTCTGTTTTCACGGACTTGTGTGTGCTATCCCTTGCGAGGCTACGGCCGTTCACGGGAGGCGGACTCAGACCAAGTTCGTTATTAGTTTAATGGGCTTGGACGAGGTGTTCCGTCACACATTGGGTACTAAACTCAACTTTAGTACCGCGTTCCATCCACAAACTGATGGACAAACTGAAAGAACCAACTAGATAGTGGAAGACATGTTGAGAGCTTGTACTATAGACTTCCAAGGATATTGGAACGAACATCTATCTCTTATTGAGTTCGCCTATACAACAGTTACCAGGCAAGTATCAAGATGGCACCATTCGAAGCACTCTACGGAAGGAATTGTAGAACTCTTGCATGCTGGAATGAGGTTGGAGAACAGCAATGGCTAGGGCCAGACATGGTGCAACGTACCACGAAGGACATACAAGTGATTAGAGACCGACCTAAGACTGCTCAGTCCAGACAAAAGAGCCATGCCGACAAAAGAAGGCGGGACTTAGAATTTCAAGTCGGTGATCATGTGTTCTTAAAGGTGTCACCTACACGTGGCATCCAAGATTTGGAGTGAAAGGAAAGCTCAGTCCTAGATTCATTGGTCCTTTTGAAGTACGAAAGGATTGGTGAGGTTGCATACCGACTGGCATTGCCACCGGATCTGGCATGTGTACACAATGTGTTCCATATCTCCATGCTTAGAAAGTATGTCTATGACCCTACTCACATCATTCGCCACGAGAAGCTGGTGCTGAACAAAGATGTGACGTACGAAGAGAAGCCAGTCAAGATACCGGAACGGAAGGTTCAACAGCTCAGGAATCGTCCCATCCACGTGGTTAAAGTCTTATGGAATAACAGCGGAGTGGAAGAAGCCACATGGGAACCAGAAGGAGTCATCAGACGGAATTACCCCGATCTTTTCGGTAAGACAATTCCTCCCTTATGATCATATGAATTTGGGGACCAAATTCTTTTTAAGAGGGGAGGATGTAGTAACCCGATTTTTCTAGAAATTTAAAATTAAATTTTTTTTACATAATATTAAAATCTTGATAATTGGAAATTAAATAAAAGAAAACTATTTAATTAGAAAATCAAAGAAAAGAGAAATAAATAAAACCCATCAAATGAACATAAGTAATGGGCTTTGTTAAATGGGTCATTAGAAAGTAGTGGGCTAAAATAGAGGTTTTAAAAGGGGAATAATAGAAAATTATCCAAAATTCGTAACTAAAATATTACTTAAATCAAAAGAGGGTATTTAATGCATTGAAATAAGTGGTTTGAGTTGGATTTGGAATCCTAAACCTATCTCAATTGCTTGGCCACGAAATCCCCTCTCTCTCAACCCAATTAGGAGATCTCTTGCTTTAAACGGGGAGAGGAAAATAGGAAACTCAGAATTAAATAGGAATTAGACTTAAACTAGGAAATGGAAAGAGGAGAAGCTTAAATACTCTCCTAAACCTCTCGTGGCCGGCCCTAGCTCGTGCCAAGAGGTTGCTAGACCAAGAATAAAGGCCAAGAGGAGGAGAATTCGTGGAGAAGAGGGATCTCTTAAGTTCTTTCCTGAGTTCTTCAAGTCTTGCCTAGAGAAGAGAAACGACTAAAGGTAGGCATTCTCACGAGCATAAACTATGAATTTTTTTTGTAGGATGTCTCGTCTGTCAGGAAGAAAAGCCCTTTGGTTTTATATTTTTCCATCAAGCAATCTCTAGTTCTAAATTTTCAAAGTTCGGTGAACTTCATGACCCCGAACCCTCTTCTTAATTCATATCTTCATGTATACTCGTCCTCATGCCATGAGATTTTTACTGTAAGGACTGACGGATTTAGGCTTCTTTAGCCCCTGAAAGCCCTAAATTCCATCCACCATGTCTTGCGAATTAAATCTTGCATCTAAACTGTTTCCAGTATTCTATCCTCCATGTCTGATCTAATAAACCATGTCGAAACCATGACTGGTTACAAATTCCTAATTACTGGGAATATTATTGCATGTCTGGATTCGTTAGCAACTTGTTTCATGATTTTTCGTCACTTGTACAATTAGTTCTATTTTTTGAATCTCTCTGTGTCAAGAAGAAAAACTCTTGGACCGTAATCCAAGACATGTCTGCTTCCTATCGGACTCGGGCACAGCACCAGAATGCGACGGCCCGATAGGCCACATTCAGTGGTCTGGTTGCGACAGTCTGCCAGTCGCGTCCTGAACGCGACAGGCATCGCCGTCGCTATTGCTATGCCTGGCCTGACCGACTCGTCGCGACCCATACATGCCCCTGTCGCGTTCTGACTACCTGTCGTGACCGACCCGTCGCGATCCATCTAAACACCTGTCGCGATCTACACTGTACCCGTCGTGAGCTTTACTGGGCTGCGTTGCGTTCACAAGATTTTACAGAAAACCCCTGATTTGAAATGCTCTAATTGTCTATTGTGCTTATACCCTTTAATCCCAGTTATACCCGCAGTAATTTCACTTAATATACATTGAACATTTCTATGTGATTTAAAATACATACATACGACTAATTTCCATCTATGATTTCATGTCACATGCACACACTTTGAAACCATCCAAATATGGCCTAATTGGCGTGAACATGTTACATAATATATCAGGTAATTTATGTAATTAAATTGCCTCATGCTTAATTTCTACATGTGTACGTTTTCCCGCGATTTTGGAACACCTATCTTGATGCTCCACTGTTCTAGAACTCCTCTAGAATGTCGAGCACTTGTTTCTATATATACACACTCTCTGACTTGGACGAACTCTCCGTCGGATATTCCTTCTGTCGGACTAGTGAGTCTTTGTTCAAGGCCTCCGTAAGTCTCCTCTGTCCATGGATTTCCACATGGTCGAAGAGCTGGTTGTACCCTAACACCTATGATACCCTTTAGGGATCAACATGATCCAAACGGCTATTAGAAGTTCGCTCTTATCTTGAGTCACGCCGGACCTCTGGACCTGTGCGTAACATGGCCAGTGGAAGGGTAGTGAATTCCACCTGACTGCCAACACCGAGTGCGCGTGTTGTGCAACTGTTACTATCGCCTGTTTACTCGACGTGTTACGTGCAATGTCCACAAGCTCTCGTCTATACTCTCCTCGCTCATCTATTCACATTCACTCTACTATCTCGTCTATTCATCTAGTGCTTACATCTAATTCTTGGTACTCTGTATTGGCCATTGACTGATTGTCTAAAGATAAACAATATAACCAATGCCAGCGCAATGGGGCCCGATCTGGTCCTGGGGGGAGCGCCCGAAAGTGCCATTTTCCCATGGGAGTTAAATGATCAGGATGTCGGCATTACATCCAAGTGCCATACTATCTAGATTAATCTAATGACAATCAAAAGTGCTATATTCTCTCCTTGTCTGTTGACAACAAAAGTGCTATGCTATACTCGTTGTGCTATTGCTATACTTTGTGCTATTGTGCTATGGCCATCTTACTATTCGTGCTATATTTGGAATGTTGTGCTATTTCATTCACATGCTATCCTGCAATCTTGACTCTCTCGCTCTATCATTAGTTACTCTGCCCTTTAACACATTAATCATTTAAAGTCTGCTTGACTATTGAGATTTAAGTCCTACTGGGCGTTATCGCTCACCTTGCGTTATTTGTCGTTGTGTTCTCAGGTGAGACCGAGGATGAACTATACACTCAAGAGGACGGGAATGACCAGGAGTGACGTTACGAGTGCCTAGTGTCCTAGTACTATGATAGAATCCTAGTTTAGTCCTTTGCTTTATTTCAATGTAATTGGGCCCAATAGATTGGCTCTAATATTAGTGGTTGTAACTAGACACTTGAAAGATCATAAATGAATGAATTTGTTTAGTATTTATTCTTGTTCAATGGTTTGATGTCTAGTCCTCGCTCTATACTCGTTTACTTGCAACTGCCTCGCGTTCCGATATTCCGCGTCGGGCGTGACAGAAATTGATGATCAGATTCATCCCCATGTAATTAAATAAATTACATATCTATTTTGGTGATTAACAAAACTCAAATAAAGTATGATCTAACAAGTTTTTATGAAACTTAAGAACATGAAATAAATCAGGGAAAATCAAGCAAAACTTGTAAGTATTCTTACCCTGTAGTATTTAAAGTTCAGGGCACGTAATTTGTCTAAGTACACATCGACTCTCTTTATGTTACAATGATTTCATTTCCACAAGGATTTTTGAGTATCATACCGATTTCTATTTCATAACGATTTCATAAGTGTTGCATCGATTTCGATCTCATAATGATTCGCTAAGTGAGCATATCGATTTGATATCACAACGATTTGATAAGTGAGTAGAACGATTGATCGCCACATCGATTTGATAAGTGAGAACAACAATTGCTCTCACAACGATTCGGTTTCCAACGATTTGATAGGTGAGAACAACGATTTCGATCTCACAACGATTCGCTAAGTGAGCATAATGATTTGCTCTCACAACGATTCGCTAAGTGAGAACAACGATTTCGATCTCACAACGATTTGGTTCTTGTAACGATTTGAGAATAACGACTTGGTCTCACAACGATTTGATAAGTTGCACATCGATTTAGTCTTCATAACTATTCGATAAGTTCCACATCGATTTAGTCTTCATAACGATTCGATAAGTTCCACATCGATTTAGTCTTCATAACGATTCGATAAGTTCCACATCGATTTAGTCTTCATAACGATTCGATAAGTTACAACAACGACTTGGTCAGTATAACGACTCGATAAGTTACACAACAATTTGCTTGCTGTAACGATTCGATAAGTCACAACAACGACTTGGTATGTGTAACGATTCGATAAAGCAAAACAACGATTTGATCACTACATCGACTCGATAAGTGAAACAACGATTTGGTTATAACAACCCATTCATAACGATTTGCTTATACTTTCATAACGATTTGTCTCTACAACGATTTGGTTATGATTGTATAATGATTTGTGTTCACATCGATTTGTTTATACATGTTCAACGATTTACATAAACATCGACTCATTCATATAACGGTTTCATAAGTCATACTACAATGATTTCATGAGTTATAATGACTTGATATTTAAACATATTTCAAATATTTTGAAAGTCAAATGTCTTCCCTCGCTTTTCTCCGATATCTATGCATTTATTATGACTGAACATTTCACTGCACAATGCATGCACAAACATCTTCTATTCCTATGCTTATATTAGAAACATATTTTTGGAAAATAAATTGATATTTCTATTTTGATGTATATTCATTCTAACGTTGACTGACAACAAGAGACAGCATAGCTGTCTATCATTTTGCATTTATTGTGTGCAGGTCTCTGACAGCACAACCGCTTACAACATTGGACAAAATGGAAGATGAAGGATATCGAGAAAGATCTTCTCTTTGCATGCATGGAACGTAAAGAACCGTTGACTGGAAGCTCTACAATACCATGCAGTCTAACGTATACCAGAGCATAGAGACAACGGACATATCAAGGACTACTTCCTCAAGAGAAGATATAAATACAAGACTCAAGACTCTTGGAAGACAACTTTAGAGAAAGATCTTCTGAAATGATCAACTTGATAGAGAAGCGTTCAAGCCAAACAGTCTTAGAAGAAGAGCCTATGTCCATTCCAATCCTTGTACCTCTTGCTCTCTGTGTTCTTGTCAAAATCTTTTAGAGAGCCTTTTTGAGTTCCGAGAAACTTTACTTTTGTAGATCCTTCTCTCTCAGTCTCAGCCTCAGCCTCAGATCTGATACTTGTTGTAAATCAGGTCTAGGGGCATTTAGCCTTTATTCACATTCCTGTGAAGTTCCTCTTTTGGGTGAAGAGAGGACCTGTTGAACATGTGGTTTTATTCCCTTCGTGTTGAAAGAAGACCTGGGTTCCAGGGTGTTGTATTCCTCTTCAGGTGAAGAAGAGAAGGTCAGCTGCTGCTGGATGTCTAAGTGTCCTTGAGGGGGACTGTACCTTTGGGTAGTGGAATCCTGAGTTGTTGCTCAGGGACTGGACGTAGAACTCCTGTGGAAAGGAGGTCCGAAGCAGGATAAAATCATTGTGTAGTGCGGCTGCTTGTTTGTGATTGTTGTTTTCTTTACTACTAACACTAATAGTCAAACGTAGTGTTTTGTGTGAACATTTTTGTTGATAGGTTTAGATAATCAAATTTTAAGAATCCCATTCACCCCCTCCGGGCTTGCTAGCTGGGCAACAAGTGGTATCAGAGCTGTCTCTTCGACAAAGAAGATCTAACTATCTGAAGAGAAAAGATCAATGACAGCTCAAGGGCATTTCGAGGGTCAGTCCGTCAACAGACCACCATTGTTCGATGGTGAAGATTATACCTACTGGAAAATATGAATGGAATTTTTCCTTCAAGGGCTCGATTACTAGATTTGGTCTATTATAGAAGAAGGAGATCTTCTGGTTACAAATTGTAATGACCCGAACTCCAGGAAACCCCGCTAAGGACCCCCGAAGGTCACGCCACCACCCACGGATCTGAAGACCCGGAAGGGTTAGAATTTAGTCCAGTGAGATAAGCAATGAATTCAAATAACTATAACAAGAAAGACTGTACATTAATAAAGAAATTAAGTACATCATGTCCCAAATAAAAGTACAGGTACAGAAAAAAGGTGCAGTCCTTAAGGGGAATACCCCGAGGAATTGCGAAAGGCCACTCTCAATTCAAGCTACAAGCACTCACGCTCACAACTCACACTGCTGGCAACACATGACGCAACAAACTGCCACCATCGTCCGGCGACGAACTCCTGCGACAGCGAGTCCCTACCTGAAGAGAGTAGGGGGGTGAGCCTCGCGAACAAGGCTCAGTAGGATTACCAGTCCCTTACCAGCCAGAGCAGCAGGAACTCCAACAAGCGGAAGCAAACTACTCTACAAAGTAGTAAGCGGGAAACACCTACTGCAGAGAGCTACAAAGTAGCGAAAACAGAGAAACACCTCGACCACAACCCGGGTCAGGCCAAAGACGACTCTCGCAGAACAAGCGGAGTCAAACACATGCGGAAGCAACTAGAGCAACGCCACCACCCCCAACCGGGTCGGGCCAGAGCAACACAATGCGGAAGCAAACCCTCGGCACACACCTGCCGAGACAACAGAGCTCACGGAACACCGGAGCGACCACGTGAGACCAGGGTCTCACGACACAGCACCAAAATCTCGGACCTCCACGAGGTTAGGGAACGAACAACCAGGTGTCACCCCGAGAGACACCAAGCAACCAAGTGAGAATGACGTCTCACCACAGGCCCGACCACCTCTAACCTCCTCAAGGTCGAGGGCCCACAAGCAGAACCACCCTGCACCTCGGACACTCCACGAGGTCAGGGAACTACACACTCTGGTGCCACCACGGATGGCACCAAGGAACGGGTTACCAAAATAGTTGGGTGTCTACAAAGACACCCCGAGAGAACCCGCAGAATGGAAACCGCTAAACACGGCCCTGAGACCAACCGACAAAACCCAAGAAGTGAGACACGGCTAGACTACAACCACCGTGTAAACCAGGGCAACGAGAACACAATCTCGAAAACAGCGTGAAACACCGTCACAGCAAGATCAACCAAGCCACCGCCACAGGCAGCTAAGAGGAGGACACACCATCCACACCTCAAGCACGCCGGCCGCCGACTCTCGCCTACAACCTCCCCGGTAGAGTGAGGCTAGCGAGCCACAGCCAAGAACACAACCACAACTACCACAGCCCGGCCGAGCTGCGGCCCCACGCCTGACCTCCCTACGTGGCTCCGGAACCAACACAGAGCGAGGCTGTGAGAAGGACTAACTGGTCCGCACCGAAAGAGCTCCACAACAACCTCAGAGACCAGACCCAGCTAAGAGAGCTCTACAAACGACAGAAGCCGCTGTCCCCACCGTTTTCCCCTTCTGCTCCGAGTCCGTAACTCGAGCACGCCCGCTGCCCGGAGAAGCTCCCTCTGACATAGGCGCGCGGGGATGGGGGTTTAGGTAACAGTAACAACTTGTCTCGCAGACAAGCCCTCAAATGCCTAGCACCGGGCGAACAGAGAACTGGCGTGGCAACCACCAACAGAAATGGCACAGCTGGCTTGAGACAAGCCCAGCTGGCACAGGCACGCACGGCACCCTTTCCAAAAAACACCCCACAACCGATTATTAGACAGGCGCAAGCCTCCTAGCACAGCCGCTAGGACACGGCCACGAAGGTGTCACCTTCGGTCACTGAACGCAGAGAGCCAACCTGCCGCGTTCCTCACCAGAAGGTCCGGGAGGCAACCCTGCCCTGGGGCACAAGTCGACACACCAACCGCGGCCACGGAAAACACCCGAGGCAACCCAGAACTTGTCGCGTCCTCCTAGCCCTTCGCGAACTCATCGCGACGGGCAGAGCAACCGCGACAAGCCAGTCGCGTCGGGGAAGTGGGTCGCGACAAAGCTCTTGTCGCGACAGCAAACCAGGTCGACGACCCTGTCGCGACAAGGCCGCGCGTCGCGACAAGAACCTTGTCGCGATGGGCAGCCGGGTCGCGACACCCTTATCGCGGCGGCCTCCTGGGCCACGATAAGGTCGTGCCCGACCAAGGCGATGCTTCCTCTGGTGTCGCGACACACTCGGCGGTCGCGACACCAGCAGGAAGGCTGACCACCAGGATGCCACATCCCGGGGTCCCCCACACAACTACAAACACACAAACATGGGGAGGGGATCATGGAGAAAGCAGTAACAACATGCATTCCACAATTTGGACCCCCGATCCACACAAACAAGTAAGGGCACCAGAATCCCTATAGGAGAACGAAGAACCAACCACAAAGGGGCCTTCACGACGAGCTTGCCACCTCCTCCTCACTCCCACGGCGACGCGCCACCGCTCCGCATGAACCGCCGCCCGCTCCGCCAAGCCCGAACCGCCGCTGCTCCACCAAGCCCAAACCGTCGGATCGCCGAAGAGGGAAGCTTTCCTCCTCGGAGAGGAGAATGGAATGGAAGAAAGGAAAAGAAGGAAGGGGGAACCGACCATGGCTTTTAGCCTCCGGCCCCCAGAACGCGACGGGGCGGAGCGTTGCGACACCAACCGTATCGCGACGGCCGCCCAGACCCGACCAGAACGCGCCCACCGTGGGCGCCACGACAGCCTGATAGGTCGCTTTGACCCGCCTGCCACCCTGACATGCGGCAGATGCCTGTCGGAAGACCAAAAGTAGAACCCTATCGCGACCCGTTGACCGGGCGCGACAGGAATGCGACACACCTAGTGGTCGCAACAGGGATGGCTGTCGCGACGCGCACCTCCGTCGCGACATGGCCAGTCATCCCATACAAACAGAAAGCCGAAAACCAGAGTTACAATACATCCAACAAAAAAAAATAATTTCGTCCTCGAAATCAAGGGCGAAACCCGGTCGGAGAAAACAACAGGTACCAAGGGACCACTTTGTCGTACTACGACTTCCCGATGGTCACCACCACGACCCTGCCACAAGGGAGTGCCAAACCAGACATCTGACAGCTCACATTTGCACAACCCCACGCGCAGAGCACACAGGCAGATGTCGACAACTACACAGGTACGACGTGCACCAAGCCGACCAGGAAACACTGAAACTACTAAAGCCAGCCTGAAACCCACGCGACTGAGCCCTCAACAGACCACTCGTTGAGTACAACTGGTCAGTAACTCTCCCCCTGTTCCCAACACTATGAAGGATCGAGATTAATGTATGGAAAGATCTAGAAGGGGGGGATGAAGAGATCTTAGCCACTTTTGCGGAAGCTTAAGTAATTTGAAAATTATCTAGAATCAGAGGTAATATTATCAGTGAAAAACTACAGATCTGATTAGATTTGAGTGAGTTGAAAAACTTAGATGAGTAACAAGTTGATTAAGTGAATTAAAAACGAATCCTATGCAAGCATCTAACGATGAATCAATCAAACCACAGAAGACAAATGCACATGGATTTTTAGGTGGTTCGGAAATCACCCATGTGATTCCTACATCCACCCCTCACAACCTGTGAGGCTTCACTAACACAACTGGGTTACACACCCAAAGGAGCCTGACAACTCCAACACTGGAGAGCTTACAACTCACACCACTTCTAGAGCAAGACTACTCTAGAAACACACTGAGCAAGACTGCTCAAACCAACCTTGAGCTTAACAACTCAAACTGAGCTCGACGGCTCACCACAACCTGAGCACAATGCTCACACAAATTGAGCACAATGCTCACACTTAAACTTGCTAGACACCAACTTAAGACTAAGATCCTCTAGCAACAGATCTAGTCGAAATTTGAGAACTCTAAAGAGAGTTATGCAGAAGCACTTGCATAATCTCAAGAGATATCTCAGAAGAACAGAAGAAAAGTTAAATTGAATTGAAAGTCTTCGTTCTTCAGTGTACTCCCTTGTAGAGACTTGAATTGGGAAGAAGCATGTGAAGCTGGAAGTCCAGGTCGATGCTCTGCAATCTGAGAAGATGGATCTTCCTCGAGTTCTTCACCAAAGAAGTCTTCTACAGGATCTGCCTTCTGGGAATGCTTCAGAGGAATCTTCAGGAATCAAATTCCAATTCCCACACCTTGAATTGGTGGGAATTGGTCTTCTGGAAGCAATTGAAGAGCAGAGGAAGGAGACACGAGCTCTTCTGGCCGCCAGGAGCTTCTTGGAGGCGCTGAGAGAGTTGGGTCTGTTGTCCCATGTGAAGTAGGCCAAAAAGAACCTTTTATACCCTTAGGATTCCAAATATACCCTTTTGGGGTACAAGGGCACGCTTTCCTAGGAGGATTCTGATCGCCCTAGAAGGACACGTGGCAGCCATCAACTTTAGGATGAAAAGTTTCCGTAGTGTGTCGACCTGCCCTGGTGGTAGTGTCGACACACTGTCCCAAATATGGAAACTGCTGTTCTGGGAAGAAGCTCCCGTGTCGACCTGCTCTTGAGTGTGTCGACCTGCTGTCCCAATTCCTCAAACTGGCTGTTCTGGGAACTGGGTCTAGTGTCGACCTGCCCTGGGAGTGTGTCGACCTGGGTAGGCTTGATCTCTGGAAAACTGCCACTCGTGTCGACACACTCTTGACATGTGTCGACACAGTCTCAACATTTTTACACATTTTGCCTTTGAATCTGTGTTGATGTGTCGACACCATTGATGGGTGTGTCGACACATCTTTTGCATAAAAAATGTTTGTACCTGAAAAATAAACACATATATCATTAGTTAAATGATTTATCATGACCATAAATGATAAATGTGGTTTGAAAAATACTTTTTGAACATGAATTTCAGGTATGATGTTTTTGACATGTTTCAATTAAATTGCTTTAAGAACACTTCTTGTCATCATCAAAATAGGAGGGAAATGATATGAATTATGCATTCAACCCAACAATCTCCCCTTTTTGATGATGGCAACATTAAATCCATTTTTCAATGTGGTTTTGATGAAGTGTGATTTTAAGCAATTTTGATTGTTTAAATTTTTGTTTTCCTTTTTGTTCATACTTGTCAAGGTCCTTTTGATATTGTTCAGTAACAATTGATGATTTGTTTGTGAGATACAGTGTTACTTGAAATTAGAAATTTTGTGCACACAAGTCAAACAATTGGACAAGTATTCAAACACAAAGACAAAGATTTGTATTCACAATCACAATACTTTGCATTGAAGCCAAAACAACCATTTCATTTCATTCAAAACATCATTACATCAAAATATTACATTCTTCTCCCCCTTTGACATTATCAAAACAATGTACATTAGGTAGAAGATGAAGGAGGAGGAATTGGAGCAAGAAGAATCTCAATGTCTGACAATCTTTTGTCCATTGACTTCATGCTTGACTTGATGTTTTCATGGATAGTTGTCAGCCTAGTGTGAAGAAAATGCTCCATTCTATCAGAATGCTCTATCAAGGTGCTTTGAGTTCTTTTCAATTCTTCTGAAACAGGTTGAGAACTTGATGAAGATCCATCTGACCAGCCAGGCCTTGAAATTATCTTCACTTCCTTGTGCAAGGTTGAGATCTCTTTACCAATGTGTTCATTGAATTTTTCATGCTTTCCAACTCATCAGCTAGATGAGCAAGCTGAGAGAGAGTTGCTGTAGAGTTGAAGACATCTGCTTGGGAATTTGCCAAAATTCCCTGAAGTACAACTTCCAGCTTATCTTGATGCTCTTTCAGCTCAATATAGGAATCTCCAGAGTGCCTATGAGTCTGTTGAATCTCTGTGCTGCATGATCTGAGGCTTCCTTCTGCTCAATAAATTTAGCTGACATTGAATTCTCAAGCCTTTGAACTCTCAACTCAAATCTGTCTGACATGGTTTGAATAGTGGAGTTCAATGTATCAAATTTATCATTGAGAAAAGAGAGTAATTCTGGTGGAATTGAGGACCCACCAGAAGAAGTAGATGATTGGAATGTAGAGGTGAAATGTGGAGGTTGAAAAGTATGTGGCATGGAAGAGGAAGGGTCAGCTTGAGGTGGAATAGGTGTTTCAAGCTGAATGCCATCTTCAGGAAGGATATGAGGCTGGTCCTCATCCATTAGAGGCTGATCCTCTGGCATTTGAATTGGATCCTCTTGAACTTGAGGCTGTTCCTCATGATGTAGATCTCCTTGAGCTGGAGGCTGTGCCTCTTGTGCTTGGTGCTGATCTTCTTCAACCTGAGGCTGGTCCTCCTGGGCTTGAGGAGCCTCAACCACAATTGGCCCTCTTTTAATCTGATTTCCCTCCAATCTAAATCCCATAAACTTTTGGATGTTCTTAAAAGTGTAGATGTTTGACTTGGGAATGGATTGGGACTTCTCATTGTCCAAGGGCACACCAAAGTGCTTGAACACTGAGGTCAGATGTGCTCCATAAGGAAGAGATCTCTTGAGGTCTTTTCTTGTAGTTTCAGAAATGATTTGATAAAGAATCACATGGAGGTTAATCTTGATGTCTTTGACCATGCAATAGAGGATGAACCTCTGGATGTCTGTCAATCTATCCCTCCCACCACCTTGAGGGGTAATTATGGTTGTCAAGATGTGGTGGATTACCCTTAACACAGGTGGAAATGTATTGGCATTAAACCTGGTTACATAGGTTTGTTTGGGATCAGATGGATCTGCAGGATGGCCTGTCAAGATTGAATAGGCTTCATGTAAATCAAATTCAAATTCATGGTAGTCAGCCCCCTCATCTGGCACTTTGAAAATGGAGGCAGCTACTGCAGTTGGCATGTCTATATCTATTCCCTTGACTTTGGATTCAAAACTTCTTCTGTGCATGTGAGGTTTTTGTAGAATTCTCTAACTAACCTTGGATAGCAGACTTGAAATTCAGATATAAAGGGTATCCAAGACTGGAAGGAAAAGTATGTTTGAATTTCAGGAAGAGAGTCTGCTAGTTGGGTGTCTGAAAGGTCAAGAATTCTAGGCTTCAAAATCAGTTTGGCTGCACTTACTGACTCTGAGGGAATATCCTCTTGAGACTCAGAAGAGGAGGAAGATGATTCCTCAGGGTTTTCAGAAGAAGAACCCGGAATTTCTGGTCTAGGGTTTGGAGGACTTCTACCTCTGCCTGAAGAGGAAGGTCTACCTCTTTTGGAAGCTCTGTGAGGTGCAGAAGAAGATCCTGGAAGCTCTGCAGGATCATTTCTTCTCTTGGTTCTCCTTTCCATCTGGGCATCGGCACTGGCTGCCGGAATCGGCCTTGAAGAGGCCTGAGATCGTGCGCCACGCCGGGGACCCATCTTCCGGACCATGGTGCAGGAGGAGTGGAATTTGGAGAGGAAATGGAAGAGTGGAGAGGTGATGAAGGATGGATGAGAGTTAGAGAGAATTTGGAGGAATTCTTGCCGGAAAAGGGTTGAAATGAGGCCGTCGGGTCGACCTGACTCCCAAATAGAGATGCAGTGGTACACTGCCCCGCAGGAACAACAAGGGTTTAAGGTGAACCCTAACGGGCTGAAAAAGAATTCTGGCAAGGGATGTGTCGACACAGGAAGAGGGTGTGTCGACCTGACCCCAGAGTGTGTGTCGACACAGGTCACATAGTGTGTCGACACGGCCTTGATGAAAAAATTGAATTTTGAAGAGAAATTTTTGAGAAATTTGGGAATATCTTTAGAATGATTAAGAATGAGAGGAATTATCATTTCAAGGATTTTTAAGGGGCTTAAAAAATTCATTTGTTATATTTTGCAAAAAATCATCACAAATCAAGTTTTTCAAGCAATTTCCTAACAGGATATTAGCATTCCAAGACTTGAGTCAACAAAATGATAAATTGAGGGATATAATGTATTTAACAATCAACTAAAAACTACCATGTTTCTCAATTTTCAAGAATTAAAGATGTCATCTAGACCAAATACAATTTGTTGAAATTAAAACACAAACTTAAAGAACAACTTGATGAAGGAAGAAGATGATTCTTTCTAAACAAATCTCCAATAATTTTCATATTTTTGTTCTTTTAACAAACTATCAAATGATATAAATCTCTTTCACTCAAGTACTAGTGCTTTTTACACACCATAGTCCCTGGATACTTAAGATTTAGTCATTGTCAAGTCTCAAAGGGGTAATGATGACCTTTTGACATGAAAATATACGTTTTGTAGACGCCAATATTTCCAGTTACTCAGTCATCATCAAAAAGCATAGCACATTTTTTGCTTAGTGTTGAATTTATTTTCAATTTTGATCCCCTTTGAACAGAGTTAGCAATAATGCCTCATGACATGCATGGCACTTCATTCATTGTGAAGGTGTGCAGTTTCTCAGCACAGATGCCATTGCTCTGTTGGATTTTACAAGATTTTGGAGAGTATGTGAGATAGAACTCAAATACATCCAGTCATCAGTTGCAAACAAGGAAATGTTTTAAGTTCAAAGCACAAATTGTTACTTAGTTTAGGAAGAGATCTGAATTTCTGTGGATTGAGAGACATAGTTGAAAGTTGATTAGTTGAAAGTTGAAAATATAATAGATCACTCAAGGTTCATTTTGAGACTCTAGACTTTAGAATGAGGACATCATGCAAGGAATTGATGAAATGCAAGAAGGGTGTTGAATTTTGCAAAAGAATGACTTGTGAATTTTCTAGCTCCCCCTAAGATGATGATTTCAACCATTTTTCATCAAAATAAAGATATGCAATTTTGAAATCAGAAAGAAATTTTCTTCTTGGACAACAAGAACTTCTCCTCAACAATTGTATATCCATTTCTTGGTACTTGGCGGAGACACATACTCTCGCATAGTGAAAGTGTCCAGACAAGCATAACCTGTCCTTCTCCAAGTCACCATTTGATATACCAAGAGATTTCAACACAATAGAGTTGAAGAATTCATTCAAAAAGAAATGGAAGTTAAAACTGTGCAAGTTTTGAAATCAGAAAAGAAATTCTCTTTGAACAATAAAAGCTCCCCCTCAACTATTGCATATCAACTTCTTAGTACTTGGCGGAGACATATACTCTCGCATAGTGAAAGTGTCCAGACAAGCATAACTTGTCCTTCTCCAAATCACTATTTGATATACCAAGAAGTTTCAACACAATCAGAAGTGGAAATTTATTGTAAAAAGAAGGAATTAGAATTGAAAGAGAGAGAGAGATATGAACAATGTAACTTGAGGAAGCAAAGAGTTATGAAATGCAAGAACTCCCCCTTAGACAATGCATAGCACTCAACCCAAACCTTGAGAGAGATCAAGAAGGTGGACGTCTACAAAGACCAAGTTCTCTCCTTAAAGATGAAAATCTGTTTTCAGGAAGGGGTTTAGTGAATATGTCTGCAATTTGTTTTTCAGTTTCAATAAAATGGAGTTCAAAAGATTTCTTTGCAACCTCATCTCTCAAGAAATGATGCCTAATTTCAATGTGTTTTGTTCTGGAGTGCTGAATGGGATTTTTAGAAAGGTTGATTGCACTTGTGTTACACATAGGATGGGTACACACCCTAAATCTTGGTTGTAATCAAGAAGTTGATGTTTCACCCAGAGAATCTGAGTTCCACATCTACCTGCTGCAACATATTCAGCTTCTGCAGTTGACAGAGCTACTGAATGTTGCTTCTTAGAAGCCCAAGAGATAAGGCACCCACCTAGAAATAGACACAAGCCACTTGTGCTCTTTCTATCTAACTTACACCCAGCATAATCAGCATCACAATAGGCAAACAATTCTAACTTGCAACCAGCAGGATACCAAATTCCTAAGTCACATGTTCCAACAAGATATTTAAAAATTCTTTTCACAGCAAGCATATGACTTTCTTTAGGATTAGATTGGAATCTAGCACATAAGCACACACAAATTGAATATCAGGTCTAGAAGTTGTAAGATAGAGCAGAGAGCCATCATACCTCTGTAGGTCTTTGGATCTACTGACTTACCAGATGGGTCTTCTTCTAGCTTAGCATTTATTGCAATGGGTGTGCTTGAGTGTTTAAGGTTCTGAAAGTCAAACCTTTTCAGTAGCTCCTTGACATATTTGGTTTGACTGATGAAGATTCCTTCATTGGTTTGGTTAACCTGCAATCCCAAAAAGAATGTTAAATCTCCCATTAAGCTCATTTCAAATTCATTCTTCATTTGATTTGAAAATTCAGTGCAAAGGCTTTTATTAGTTGATCCAAATATTATGTCATCAACATAAATTTGGACAACAATTATTTGATTTTTTACTGTTTTGGTGAACAATGTTTGATCAACATTACCTCTAGAATATCCTTTTTCAAGTAAAAAGGAACTCAAACGATCATACCAAGCTCTTGGAGCTTGTTTAAGACCATAGAGTGCCTTATTAAGCTTGAAACATGGTTAGGATATTTTTCATTTTCAAATCCAGGAGGTTGTTCAACAAAAACATTTTCCTTTATATATCCATTTAGAAATGCACTTTTGACATCCATTTGAAAGACTTTGAATTTCATGGAGGATGCAAAAGCAAGGAAAATTCTCACAGCTTCTAGTCTAGCTACAGGGGCATAAGATTCTTCAAAGTCAATTCCAAATTCTTGGTTATACCCCTTTGCAACTAGCCTAGCTTTGTTTCTTATTACTTGACCAGCTTCATTCAATTTATTTCTGAAAACCCATCTAGTGCCAATCACTGTTTGGTCACTAGTTCTAGGCACTAATTCCCATACTTGATTTCTTTCAAATTGATGAAGTTCATCATGCATAGCATCAATCCAATCAGAACTGGATAAGGCTTCATCAATTGACTTGGGTTCAATTTGGGAAATTAGAGCTAGTGAGTCTTCTTCAATGTTTTGCAAAAAGGATGATCTGGTCCTAACTCTATCATTTAAGTTGCCAACTACACTGTCTAATGGGTGATCTCTTAGAAAACGAGGTTCAGAAATTACCTGTTGAGAAGTGCCCACTTCTGGAGCAATATTACCTGACCCATTTGAAGATGGTGAGTTGTTCAGGTTCTCTTCATTGTTAGAAGCTCCTCAACAGTTGGTGAAGAGTCCACAATGAGGTCATCCTCTTCATTGTCTTGTTTTTCCCTGCAAGATTTAGAATCATTAGTGGAAAAGGAATTTTCATCAAAAATAACATGTGGAGATTCTTCAACAGTTTTGGTTTTTAATATGTACACTTTGAAAGCCCTTGACACTTCAGAATAGCCAAGGAAGATGGCTTCCTGACTCTTAGCATCAAACTTGTCAAGTTTTCTTTGTTGTTATTGTGTACAAAGCACTTGCACCCAAAGATTTTAAAATAGGAAACAGTTGGCTTTTTGTTTTTCAACAATTCATAGGGGGTTTTCTTGATTTTTGGTCTGACCAATGCTCTATTGAGTATGTGGTTTGCTGTGTTCACAGCTTCAGCCCAGAAGGATTTGGGCAAATTACTCTCAAGAAGCATGGTTCTAGCCATTTCCACAAGAGTTCTGTTCTTTCTTTCCACAACTCCATTTTGTTCTGGAGTTCTTGGTGAAGAAAACTTGTGGAATATTTGAAATTCAGCACAAAAATCAGAAAAGGATGTGTTCTCAAATACCCCCATGATCAGTTAAGATATTTTTGATTTTATATGGATAAGTGGTTAAGACAGTGGTACAGAAATTCCTGAATTCAAGGCATGCATCACTTTTGTGGGATAGAAAAATAACCCAAGTAAATCTAGTAAAATCATCAATGATTACAAACCCATATCTTTTGCCACTTAAGCTTAGAACTCTTGTTGGCCCAAAAAGGTCCATGTGAAGTAATTCTAGTGGCTTAGATGTGAGTACCTCATTGAAGTTTTTAAAGGATTTTCTTGTTTGTTTTCCTTTAGAACAGATCCCACAAACTTGATTTTCAACATTAGAGAAGGATTCAGGAAGCCCCTTAACCAAATTCAGTTTAACAACTTATTTATTGTTCTGAAACTTGCATGGCCAAGTCTTTTGTGCCAAGTCCATGCAATTTCATTTTTATTTGCAACAAACAAAGATTTCAGAAAAGTTTTTATTAAGTTGATCATGTAGACATTGTTTTCTCTTTTTCCAAAGAATTTGATTTTATCAGTTGATGAATCAATTATTTTACAAAAATCAGATTCAAACACAACTTTGTGACCTTTGTCACATAGTTGGCTGATACTGAGCAAATTATAATCAAGTCCATCAACTAACAAAACATTATCTACTGAGTTTGAAGAAGTTTGACCAACCTTTCCAGATCCTATGATCTTTCCTTTATTTTTACCTCCGAATGTCACTGACCCTCCCTCCTTTTCAAGCAGGAATGAGAATTTGGCTCTATCTCCAGTCATATGTCGTGAACACCCACTGTCAAGAAACCATACATTGGTGTTGGGTGCACGACCTTCCTGCAACAAGATCAGTGGAGAGAAGATTTTGGTACCCAAACAGAGTTGGGACCATCAGAATGATTTAACAAATACATCAAATCCTTTCTCACCCAAATTTGATTTGTTTTTGACTTTTGTTTTGTTACTTTGGTGTTTTCAGCCTTTTTCTGTTTGTTCTTTCTTTTAGGAATGAAAGCACCAAGATCTTTATTTTTGGTAGGAGGGGAGTTTTTCATTTGAAAATTTGAGTTCAGAGGAGGAGGTGGAATCCATGGATTATGTTGGTACATCCAGAAGTTTGGATAGGGGTATTGAGGATAATACCAACAGGGATTTTCATACCATTGGTTCCAAGGATTAATCCAATTTTCTGAAGTGTTGTCTTGGAAGTCCAAGGTTTTTCATGGATTATTTCTTTTCCCTTTTTCTTATTTTTCAGATTTTTATTTGAATTTTTGGTTGAGCTGTTTATGGTTTTGGTGTTGAGCAGGTCGACCTCTCCTGTACTGGTGTCGACACATCAGCCACAGAAGTCTTCTTCTTGTGGACTAGTGTCGACCTGTCAGGGACTGTGTCGACCTGACAGTCTTCTTTTGTTTTTGAGTTTTTGATTTGTTTTGAATTTTGTTTGGGTTTTGTTTGCTGTTTGTTGGATTTCAGTGTTTTCCAGATTAGGACCCTTGACAAAATTAATTAGTGGTGTTTTTCCCTTTTTCTCATTGGATTTGTCTTTTGTTGGTTTCTTTTTGTTGAATCCTAATCCATGAGATGTGGTTGTCATGTTGGATCCTAGCAATGCTTCTAGGTTATCTTGGCCTTTTGTGAAGGTTTGGATAACCTTCTCCCTTTCCTTTAGCTGGTTTTTAAAGCTTCAATTTCTTCAATTTTCTGTTGTTTTTCTTGTTTTTCAATTTCCAGCTTTTCAGTTAAATTTCTGAATTCTTGGGAGGCCTTCTGAGAGGCAAGTTTTAATTCATCAATAAGGTTCAGTAAATTTTCTTTTTCTTCAAGCAATTCTGTTACTTCAGATTCCAGTTCACAGGTTCTATTGTTTGAAGATTGGTTGTGGTAAAGATTTTCAATTTTCTTTTTGATGTGTTTTTTTTCTTTTCTCATTTCAGAGTATCTTTCTACCAATTCTGCATACACATCCTGCCAATCTTCAACAGTATAATCTTCAAAGGAAGTATTTACCTTTTCATCTGTGCTATTGGCCATGAAGCAAACCTCCTCGCTTTCAGAGCTTGAGGATTTCTTCTCTTCTTCTTCTTCACTTGAGTCTTCGTCAGACCAAGTGGCCACCATGGCCTTTGGCTTCTTATATTTCTGGAATCTCTTGTGCTTTTCCTTCTTGTTCTCAGGACACTCTCCCTTCATGTGTCCTGGCTTGTTGCACCTGTAACAGATAACATTTTCATCAGGTTTATGATTTTTATTGAAATTGGAAGAGGAGATGTTCTTCTTACCTGAGAAAAATTTCTTTTTCCCAGCCATTTTCCCTTTTCTATATTTCAAAAATTTCCTGAATTGTCTGGTCATGAGGGCAATCTCATCCTCATTCGACTCAGATTCTTCAGAACTTGTTTTATCCTGATTTTTATCTTTGTTGCTTGAAGAGGCTTTGAGTGCCATAGGCTTGGTCTTAATTAAGTGTTCTTCATTTCTTTTTAAGTTGATTTCATATGTCATTAAAGATCCAATCAATTCATCCAAAGAGATTTTGGACAGATCTTTTGAATCTTCAACGACAGTGGCCTTTGTATGCCAAATTGAAGAGTGAACGCAAGATTTTTCTTACCAAGTCTGCATCAGTATACTCCTTACCCAAAGCCTTGAGTCCATTGACTATCACCATGAATCTGGCAAACATTCAGAAATAGATTCATTAGATTTCATCATAAAGAGTTCATATTCTGAAACTAAAATATTTGCCTTGGTCTCCTTGACCTGAGATGTTCCCTCATAGAGTAATTCGAGTTTATCCCACATTCTTTGGCAGATTGCACATAGAGATTCTCGAATACTCCTTGGGATGAACAGCACATTGAATCATGTTCATGGCACTGTAATTCAATGTAGCTCTCCTTATTTGTTCCCTCGTCCAGGTTTCTTCCTCACCCTGGTTTTCATAGGGACCAGCCTCAACTACTTTCCAGATCTCATAGTTCTGGGCCCTTAAGAATACTTGCATTCTGTTCTTCCAATAAGAATAGTCCAAACCATTAAAGAATGGTGGCCTATTTATGGAATGGCCCTCAGCTATGAAACCCTTTGAGTCCATGACACTTAAGTAAATGCACAGAGAAAGAGTTAAACAAGCAAGCAAACAAACAAGCAAACAATCAAACACTCACACTCAGAAACAAAAACTGCTCAGTTCAAATCAGATCGATGTAAACCCGCTCTGATACCAATTGAAGGATCGAGATTAATGTATGGAAAAGATCTAGAAGGGGGGGATGAATAGATCTTAGCCACTTTTGCGGAAGCTTAAGTAATTTGAAAATTATCTAGAATCAGAGGTAATATTATCAGTGAAAAACTACAGATCTGATTAGATTTGAGTGAGTTGAAAAACTTAGATGAGTAACAAGTTGATTAAGTGAATTAAAAACGAATCCTATGCAAGCATCTAACGGATGAATCAATCAAACCACAGAAGACAAATGCACAGGGATTTTTAGGTGGTTCGGAAATCACCCATGTGATTCCTACATCCACCCCTCACAACCTGTGAGGCTTCACTAACACAACTGGGTTACACACCCAAAGGAGCCTGACAACTCCAACACTGGAGAGCTTACAACTCACACCACTTCTAGAGCAAGACTACTCTAGAAACACACTGAGCAAGACTGCTCAAACCAACCTTGAGCTTAACAACTCAAACTGAGCTCGACGGCTCACCACAACCTGAGCACAATGCTCACACAAATTGAGCACAATGCTCACACTTAAA
This sequence comes from Colocasia esculenta, assembly GCA_014218235.1. Lineage (NCBI taxonomy): Eukaryota > Viridiplantae > Streptophyta > Magnoliopsida > Alismatales > Araceae > Colocasia > Colocasia esculenta. The sequence continues at coordinate 25,884 of JACBKR010003058.1, forward strand.
CTTGCTAGACACCAACTTAAGACTAAGATCCTCTAGCAACAGATCTAGTCGAAATTTGAGAACTCTAAAGAGAGTTATGCAGAAGCACTTGCATAATCTCAAGAGATATCTCAGAAGAACAGAAGAAAAGTTAAATTGAATTGAAAGTCTTCGTTCTTCAGTGTACTCCCTTGTAGAGACTTGAATTGGGAAGAAGCATGTGAAGCTGGAAGTCCAGGTCGATGCTCTGCAATCTGAGAAGATGTCTTCCTCGAGTTCTTCACCAAAGAAGTCTTCTACAGGATCTGCCTCCTGGGAATGCTTCAGAGGAATCTTCAGGAATCAAATTCCAATTCCCACACCTTGAATTGGTGGGAATTGGTCTTCTGGAAGCAATTGGAGAGCAGAGGAAGGAGACACGAGCTCTTCTGGCCGCCAGGAGCTTCTTGGAGGCGCTGAGAGAGTTGGGTCTGTTGTCCTATGTGAAGGTAGGCCAAAAAGAACCTTTTATACCCTTAGGATTCCAAAGATACCCTTTTGGGTACAAGGGCACGCTTTCCTAGGAGATTCTGATCGCCCTAGAAGGACACGTGGCAGCCATCAACTTTAGGATGAAAGTTTCCGTAGTGTGTCGACCTGCCCTGGTGGTAGTGTCGACACACTGTCCCAAATATGGAAACTGCTGTTCTGGGAAGAAGCTCCCGTGTCGACCTGCTCTTGAGTGTGTCGACCTGCTGTCCCAATTCCTCAACTGGCTGTTCTGGGAACTGGGTCTAGTGTCGACCTGCCCTGGGAGTGTGTCGACCTGGGTAGGCTTGATCTCTGGAAAACTGCCACTCGTGTCGACACACTCTTGACATGTGTCGACACAGTCTCAACATTTTTACACATTTTGCCTTTGAATCTGTGTTGATGTGTCGACACCATTGATGGTGTGTCGACACATCTTTTGCATAAAATGTTTGTACCTGAAAAATAAACACATATATCATTAGTTAAATGATTTATCATGACCATAAATGATAAATGTGGTTTGAAAAATACTTTTTGAACATGAATTTCAGGTATGATGTTTTTGACATGTTTCAATTAAATTGCTTTAAGAACACTTCTTGTCATCATCAAAATAGGAGGGAAATGATATGAATTATGCATTCAACCCAACAGACTAGACAGAGGTCCCAGCTACTGACGGCAACTGAGGAAAAATGCCAAGAGTCATCCGCAGACTCCGCTGAATGGCTCCGCACGTCTAGCAACAACTGCACTTACGTCAATCAAACTAGAGCTTCTTATGGTGACCCAAAGCCAAGCAGAAACATGCACGGGTAGAAACCACTGCAAGCAAAGCAGAGCCCCGCCGACACCACTAATCTCAACCAGATCATCCTCGTGGTCCGCGACATGACACACAACAACTGTGGAGCCACAAAAAGCTAAAAACACTCGCTCCACAGGCACACGCCAGAGTCAAAAACCCAAGAAGAAACGTCTGAGTGTTGGCAAAGCCAAGCAGCTCGAGACTTCGAAAAAAAACCGTACGAAAATCGAAACAACAATAGAGGTCGAGGACAACACGTCGACCTCAGGGGATCCAAACCAAAACGGGTACCCCAATCGAGCACCCCGCTCCCCAGGCGAGGGGAAACCCGACACAGGCCACGACCAAAGCCTGGCGTAACCATCGATGGCTACCTATAAGACAGGGCAAAGCAGCACCCCACAGCGTAACGGTACAACCACAAGCCATCGGCCAGCACAAGGTGTCCCAGAGGTGGAAAGCTCAATGCCTCGAACATCGAGCAAACTCGCGAAGCGACGCACGAAGCTTACGATCAGGACACACGGCACACACACGGTGCTAACACAAGCACTAGGAGCCACCCAAGGTACAACACAATGCACTCAGGCTCCAGACGGCACAAAACAAACCACTCGGACACGAGCACATGGTGCCACCACAAGCACCAAAACCAGGCAAGATGCAACACAGTTGCACCAACGACCGAAACAACACGGCTAACACGAAGGACTCTCCACAAGAGACTACTAAAAGCCACCCGCAAGAAGCCGCAAGCCAAAAAGGGCAGAACAGGCCATACTAGCCCAACCCTGAAGGCACAAGACACGAAGCAATGAACGAAAACATGCTCAAGGTGCATTACCCAACTGCACCAACGGCTTGAAATGACTTATGGCCAACCGGAAGGGACTCTCCACCAGAGACCCACAAGAGAAACACGCGAAAAACTAACAGCTTCAAGAGCGCAACAACCCTATTGGCTCTTAGAAGCGTGCAAGCACAGGGCATCACTCCTACCACCACAGGTGAGGAGGGCCACACACCAGACAGCGACAAGTGCCTCCCGAGCACAGCGAAGGCACAAGCAAAACACGCACCGAAACGATGCTTGCACAAGCAAGCCAAACAGAAGAACACCCGGTGTCGCCTCACACTGAACACAGGGCACGCTGCCCTACATCGTCCAGTCAGGCGACAAGAAACCAACACAGCGTGGAACGGCACAATAGGTACATCACTACCTATCGTACCACAAGGAAAACAACGCGCATGAGGGGAGCGACTAGATCAACCTCAAGACAGCACCATGGGAGGGACCTTCACCACAAAGGTCACCACGGTGCGCGACATGGCACCAAATGCCATGTGAAAGCACCACCACCCTGAGCAACCCACGGAAGTAGAGGAAGAAGGCACACAACCGGCCTCTCCCTCACCCGAAAGAGGAAACCACGACGTGAGGCTAGCACTCCCACAAGAGGCACAACCAACTAGACACCCATGGCACTCACCAGGCCACCATCTGGCAGAGCCCATAGGGCGCGAGAAACTAAGCCCACCTCCCGATCCTGGGGACACACGAAGTCCCACCAGCACAGCCGGGAAACCCGAAAAATGATCAGGAAGACAAACTAACCAGCACCACGACCAGACACACGGTCAGAGGCACCACACCTTGACCGACAATGCCCAGACAGACTGTAACACGGATAGTCCAATCGGCAACAACGACAGCTCATCTCCACCGAGAGGGAGCAGCGACAACCAAAACAACACGAAGCAGCTTTGGGGAGAACCTCCACCAAAAGCGCCAAGAGCCGATTTGGAAAACATCACCAGAAGGCAGCCCAAACAAACGACCAACAGAGAGAAACACAACAGACAACAGAAGCAACACAACTGGTTCTGGGAGAACCTCCACGAGAACCACCAAGGCGCCGTTCTGAGGAAAACCCACCAGAACGCAATGGCCAGCACAACAGCAGCATACCTCAACCCTGAGGTAGCACAACAACTGGAAGAAGCAAGCCAGAATAGTCCTGAGAGGAACCTCACCAGGACAACAACCAACAATTCTGGGAAATCGCACCAGAACACAGGGCGACCAAGTGATGCACCTCAACCTCGAGGGCAACACAATGGCAACCAACCAGACAACAGAGGCCTCAAACCAAGGAGGCAACACAGCGGAAGACTTTAACGAGCACAGAAGCATCCCAGAGAGAGAGGAACTCTCACTAGGACACAACAAATAGTTCTGGGAAACACCACAGAACACAATATCCAAGCGATGCACCTCAACCCAGAGGGCAACGCCGCAACAACTAGAAATGAGCACAACACAGTTCTGGGGAAAACCTCACCTCCACCAGAACCAACAGAGAAGAACTCCGGGAGCACCTCACTAGAGTTCGCAACTAGCCAGCACAAAGCCAGCAACAACCACAGACAGGTGTCGCAGCCTCTCAACTAGCGGTGCAACATGGCACACAAAGCATCTGCTTAGCTCGAGCAACGACATTGACTGAGCAGAGCACAACACCCAACGGCGCCCAGGCACGCAAGGCCAAACACATAGCCAACAACACAACACCCCAACAACAAGGGACATCCAACAAGGACACACCCCACACAAAGGGGGCAGCCACCAAGGCTAGGACCACCTTCTACCGGTTCCGCAGACCACAACCCTGCACCCATGAAGGCCACACCACACGCAGGCTCTCTCAGCCTTCGCGACACACCCACACGGACGCGTAGGCCGAGGACGAACCCAACCGCAGCATGAGCAAACCAGCATCCACGCTCGAAGCATGTGCACCCAGCAACAACATCAACACTCTCCTGCAGCTCACACTCGGACCCTGCTGGAAAGCTAACCACCTGCAACAAAGACCAAATGCTCACCTAAAAGTAACTATACACAGACGGGCCAGTAGCGTACTAGTACCTTTCTTTCGCAGCACCGCCATAGTTATTAACCCATTACAAATCTCGTTGGACCCCTGAGCTCTGATACCATTGTAACGACCCGACCTCCGGGGCCCCAAGCCAGGGACCCTCAAAGGTCGCGCCGCCACCCACGGATCCGAAGGACCCAAAGGGTTAGAATTTAGTCCAGTGAGATAAGCAATGAATTCAAATACCTATAACAAGAAAGACTGTACATTAATAAAGAATTAACTACATTATGTCCCTCCCAAATAAAAGTACAGTACAGAAAGAAAGTGTAGTCCTTAAGGGGCATACCTCGAGGACTTGCGAAAAGGCCACTCTCAACTCACGCTACAAGCACTCAAGCTCACAACTCACACTGCTGGCAATGCATGGCGCAACAAACTGCCACCACAACCGTCCGACGACGAACTCCTGCCACAGTGAGTCCCTACCTGAAGAGAGTAGGGGGTGAGCCTCGCGAACAAGGCTCAGTAGGGATTACCAGTCCCTTACCAGCCAGAGCAGCAGAAACTCCACAAGCGTAAGCAAACTACTCTACAAAGTAGTAAAGCGGAAACGCCTACTGTAGAGAGCTACAAAGCAGCGGAAATAGAGAATGCTTCGACCACAACCCGGGTCAGGCCAAAGACGACTCCCGCAGAACCGTCGGAGTCAAACACATGCGGACAACTATAGCAACGCCACGACCCGCAACCGGGTCGGGCCAGAGCAACAAACGTGAAAGCAACCCTCGGCACACACCTGCCGAGACACGGAGCTCACAGAACACCGGAGCGACCACGTGAGACCAGGGTCTCACGACACAGCACCAAAATCTCGGACCTCCACGAGGTCAGGGAATAAACAACCAGGTGTCACCCCGAGAGACACCAAGCAACCAAGTGAGAACGACGTCTCACCATAGGCATGACCACCTTTGACCTCCTCAAGGTCGAGGGCCCACAAGCAGAACCACCCTGCACCTCGGACACTCCACAAGGTCAGGGAACTACACACTCCGGTGCCACCACAGACGACACCAAGGAACGGGTTACCAAAACAGTTGGGTGTCTACAAAAGACACCCCGAGAGAACCCGCGGAATAGAAACCACTAAACACGGCCCACGAGCCAATCGCAAAACCCCAAGAAGCGAGACATGGCTAGGCTACAACCACTGTGC
>JACBKR010003059.1:0-31225 GCA_014218235.1 Colocasia esculenta
TTTGCAACCTCATCTCTCAAGAAGTGATGCCTAATCTCAATATGCTTGGTTCTAGAATGCTGAATGGGGTTCTTAGACAGATTTATTGCACTTGTGTTATCAATAGGATAGGTACACAACCTAAATCTTGGTTGTAATCGAGAAGTTGATGTTTCACCCAGAGAATCTGAGTTCCACATCTACCTGCTGCAACATATTCAGCCTTTGCAGTGGACAGTGCAACTGAATGTTGCTTCTTGGAAGCCCAAGAAATAAGGCACCCACTAGGAATAAACACAAGCCACTTGTGCTTTTTCTATCTAATTACACCCAGCATAGTCAGCATCACAATAGGCAATCAAATCTAGCTTGCAATTAGCAGGATACCAAATTCCTAAATCACATGTTCCAACAAGATATTTGAAAATTCTTTTAACAGCTAACATGTGACTTTCCTTAGGATTAGACTGAAATCTAGCACACAAACACACACTAAACTGAATATCTGGTCTAGAAGTTGTAAGATAGAGTGGAGAGCCAATCATACCTCTGTAGGTCTTTGGGTCTACTGACTTACCATTTGAGTCTTCTTCTAGCTTAGCATTTATAGCAATAGGTGTGCTTGAATGCTTGAGGTTCTGAAAGTCAAACCTTTTGAGAAGTTCCTTGACATACTTGGCTTGACTGATGAAGATCCCTTCAGATGTTTGGTTAACCTGCAATCCCAAGAAAAATGTTAAATCTCCCATTAAACTCATTTCAAATTCATTCTCATTTGATTTGAAAATTCAGTGCATAGCCTTTATTGGTGAGCCAAATATTATGTCATCAACATAAATTTGGACCACAATTATTTGATTTTTGACTGTTTTGTGAACAAAGTCTGATCAACATTTCCTCTAGAATATCCTTTTTCAAGTAAAAAGGTACTCAAATGGTCATACCAAGCTCTTGGAGCTTGCTTAAGACCATAGCGAGCCTTATTAAGCTTGAAAACATGGTTAGGATGTTTTTCATTTTCAAATCCAGGAGGTTGTTCAACAAAAACATTTTCCTTAATATATCCATTTAAAAATGCACTTTTGACATCCATTTGATAAACTTTGAATTTCATGGAGGATACAAAAGTAAGGAAAATTCTAACTGCTTATAGTCTAGCTACAGGGGCATATGATTCTTCAAAATCAATTCCAAATTCTTGATTGTACCCCTTTGCAACTAGCCTAGCTTTATTTCTAATGACTTGACCATTTTCATTCAACTTATTTCTGAAAACCCATCTAGTGCCAATGACTGTTTGGTCACTAGGTCTAGGTACTAATTCCCATACTTGATTTCTTTCAAATTGATGAAGTTCATCATGCATGGCATTAACAATCAGAACTTAATAAGGCTTCATCATTGACTTTGGTTCAATTTGGGAAATTAGAGCTAGTGGGTCTTCTTCAATATCATGCAGGAATGATGATCTAGTCCTAACTCTATCATGTACATTGCCAACCACATTGTCTAATGGGTGATCTCTAAAAATCGATGTTCAGAAATTACCTGTTGAGAAGTACCCACTTTGGGACAATGTTACCTGAACACTTGAAGATGGTGTGTTCAGGTTCTCTTCAATGTTTTCAAACTCCTCAACAGTTGGTGAAGAGTCCCAATAAATTCATCCTCTTCAGTGTCTTGTCTTTCCCTGCAAGATTTAGAATTATTAGTTGAAAAGGAATTTTCATCAAAGATAACATGTGGAGATTCTTCAACAGTTTTAGTTTTAAGAATGTACACTTTGAAAGCCCTTGACACCTCAGAATAGCCAAGGAAGATGGCTTCCTGACTTTTAGCATCAAATTTGTCAAGTTTTCTTTGTTATTGATGTGTACAAGCATTTGCACCCAAAGTTTTAAAATAAGATACAGTTGGCTTTTTTTTTCAATAATTCATAGGGGGTTTTTTGATTTTGGTCTGATCAATGCTCTATTTAGAATGTGATTGGCTGTGTTTACAGCTTCAGCCAAAGGATTGGGCAATTACTTCCTAAGAGCATGGATCTAGCCATTTCCACAAGAGTTCTATTCTTTCTTTCCACAACTCCATTTTGTTCTGGAGTTCTTGGTGAAGAAAACTTGTGGAATATTTGCAATTCAGCACATAAATTAGAAAAGGATGTGTTCTCAAATTCACCCCCATGATCAGTCAAAATATTTTTGATTTTATATGGATAAGTTGTTAAGACAGTGGTATAGAAGTTCCTGAATTCAAGACAAGTATCACTTTTGTGGGACAGAAAAATAACCCAAGTAAATCTAGTAAAATCATCAATGATTACAACCCATATCTTTTGCCACTTAGACTTAGAATTCTTGTAGGGCCAAAAAGGTCCATGTGAAGTAATTCTAGTGGCCTAGATGTGAGTACCTCATTGAAGTTTTAAAGATTTTCTTGTTTGTTTTCCTTTAGCACAGATCCCACAAACTTGATTTTCAACATTAGGGAAAGATTCAGGAAGACCCTTAACCAAATTCAATCTTAACAACTTATTTATTGTTCTGAAACTTGCATGGCCAAGTCTTTTGTGCCAAGTCCATGCAATTTCATCTTTATTTGCAACAAAGCAAAGATTTTCAGAAAAGTTTTTATTTAGGTTGATCATGTAGACATTGTTTTCCATTTTTCCAAAAAAATTGATTTTATCAGTTGATGAGTCAATTATCTTACAGAAATCAGATTCAAACACAACTTTGTGACCTTTGTCACATAGTTGGCTGATACTGAGCAAATTGTAATCAAGACCATCAACTAGTAAAACATTATCTACAGAGTTTGAGGAAGTTTGACCAACCTTACCAGATCCTATGATCTTTCCTTTATTTTTACCTCCAAAAGTTACTGACCCTCCCTCCTTTTCAATCAGGAATGAGAATTTGGCTCTGTCTCCCGTCATGTGTCGTGAACACCCACTGTCAAGAAACCACACATTGGAGTTGGGTGCACGACCTTCCTGCAAAATAGATCAGTGGAGAGAAGATTTTGGTACCCAACCAGAGTTGGGACCATCAGAATGTTTGAACATTGTTAGTAAATCTTTTCTCACCCAAATTTGACTTGTTTTTTATTTTTGTTTTGTTACATTGGTGTTTTCAGTCTTTTTCTGTTTGTTCTTTCCCTTAGGAATGAAAGCACCAATATTTTTGTTTTTAGTGGGAGGGGAGTTTTTCATTTGAGCATAGGAATTCAGATGAGGAGATGGAATCCATGGATTTTGTTGGTACATCAAAAGGTTTGGATAAAAGAATTGAGGATGATACCAACAAGGGTTGTCATACCATTGGCTCCAAGGATTGGTCCAATCATCTTGAAATGCTGTCTTGGAGGTCCAAGGTTCTTTATAAATGATTTCCTTTGACTTTTTCTTGTTTTTCAAATTTTTATTTGAATTTTTGATTGAGTTGTTTGTAGCTGTTGATGTTGAGCAGGTCGACCTCTCCATGACTGGTGTTGACACAGCAACCCAGAAGCCTTCTTCTTGTGGACTGGTGTCGACCTGTCAGGAGACTGTGTCGACCTGTTGTCTTCTTTTGTTTTTGAGTTTTTGATTTGTTTTGTTTTTGTTTGATGTTTTGTCTGATGTTTGCTTGATTTCTTGGTTCCCAAGATTAGGACCTTGACAAATTTAATTAATGGTGCTTTGCCCTTTTTCTCACCAGATTTGTCTTTCTTTGGTTTCTGTTTGTTGAATCCTAATCCATGAGAAGTTGTTGTCATGTTTGTTCCTAGCAGTGCCTCCAAGTTATCTTTACCTTTTGTGAATGTTTGGATAACTTCATCCCTTTCTTTTAGCTGGTTTTGAAGGGTTTTAATTTCTTCAATCTTTTGTTGTTTTTCTTGTTTTTCCATTCCAGCTTTTCAGATAGGTCTTTGAATTCTTGTGGCCTTTTGAGAGGCAAGCTTTAGATCATCAATTAGGTTCAGGAAATTTTCTTTTTCTTCATTTAATTCTGTTATTTCATTTTCTAGCTCACAAATTCTGTTATTTGAAGATTGGTCATGAAGAATGTTTTCAATTTTCTTTTTGAGATGTTTATTTTCTTTTCTCATTTCAGAATATTTTTCAACTAATTCAGCATAAACATCCTGCCAATCTTCAACAGTGAAATCTTCAAAAGAAGTGCTTACCTTTCCTTCAGAGTTGTTGGCCATGAAGCAGATTTCCTCACTTCTGAACTTAAGGATTCTTTGCTTCTTCTTTTCACTTGAGTCTTCATCAGACCAAGTGGCTACCATGGCCTTTGACTTCTTGAATTTGTGAGGCTTCTTGTGCTTTTCCTTCTTGTTCTCAGGACACTCTCCCTTCATGTGTCCTGGCTTATTGCACCTGTAACAAATGACAGTTTCGTCAGATTTTTTATTCTTGTTGAAATTAGAAGAGGAAGTGTTTCTTTTACCTGAGGAAAACTTCTTTTTCCCAGACATTTTTCCTTTTCTATATTTCAAGAATTTTCTGAATTGCCTGGTCATGAGGGCAATTTCATCCTCATTTGACTCAGACTCCTCAGAACTTGTCTTTTCCTGACTTTTGTCTTTATTACTTGAAGAGGCCTTAAGTGCCATTGGCTTGGTTTTAGTTATGTGTTCTTCATTTCTTTTCAAATTGATTTCATATGTCATTAAGGATCCTATCAATTCATCCAAAGAAATTTTGGACAAATCTTTAGAATCTTCAATGACAGTGGCCTTTGTGTGCCAAATTGAAGAAAGTGAACGTAAGATTTTCCTTACCAAGTCTGCATCTGTGTAGTCCTTACCTAAGGCCTTCAGTCCATTGACAATAACCATGAACCGGCAAACATTTCAGAAATTGTTTCATTAGACTTCATCATAAACAATTCATATTCTGAAACAAGAATATTTGCCTTAGTTTCCTTCACTTGTGATGTTCCCTCATAAAGTAATTCGAGTTTATCCCACATCTCTTTGGCAGATTTGCACATTGAGATTCTCGAATACTCTTTGGGATGAACAGCACATTGAATCATGTTCATGGCACTATAATTCAATGTGGCTTTTCTTATTTGTTCCCTAGTCCAGGTTTCTTCCTCTCCCTGGTTTTCATAGGGACCAACTTCTACCACTTTCCAGATTTCATAGTTTTGGGCTCTTAGAAACACTTGCATTCTATTTTTCCAATATGAATAGTTCGTTCCATTAAAGAATGGTGGCCTATTTATGGAATGCCCCTCAGCTATGAAACCTTTGGAATCCATTGACTTAAAAAGAAAGCACAGAAGAAATACTCAGCAAGCAAGCAAACAATCAAGCAATCAGACACACAATACTCAAAAACTGCTCAGATCAAATCAGATCAAGTGTAAACCTGCTCTGATACCAATTGAAGGATCGAGGAAAAGGTGTGGATAAGATCTAGAAGGGGGGGATGAATAGATCTATGCCACTTTTTGCGGAAGCTTAAGCAATTTAAAAATACTTTTAGAATCAGAGGCAATTTTAACAGTGAAAATTATAGATCTGATGAGATGTTAAGTGAGTTGATAAAATAGATGTGAAAAACCAGTTGATTAAGTGAATCTTAAGCGATCCTATGCAAGCATCTAACGGATGATAGAATCAAACCACAACAAATAGACAAGTGCACAGAGATTTTTTAGGTGGTTCGGAAATCACCCATGTGATTCCTACATCCACCCCTCACACCCAGTGAGGATTCACTAAACAACCTGGGTAACACACTCACTGGAGCCAGACAACTCCAACACCTGAGTTTACAACTCACACAACTCTAGAGTAAGACTACTCTAGATCCCTGAGCAAGACTACTCAACAAACACTTGAGTTCGACGACTCAAACTGAGCACAATGGCTCACAAACGACTTTGCTAGACACCAACACAAGACATAGATCTTCTAGCAGCAGATCATGTCGAACATGAGAACATTCATGAGAATTATGCAGAAGCACTTGCACAATCTCAAAATGTCTCAGAAGAACAGAAGTACAATGAGAATTGTATGAAAGGACTTTGTTCTTCAGTTGTACTCCCTTGTAGAAGCTCAGATTGGGAAGAAGCTTGGATTCTTGAAGTCCCAAACGATGCTCTGCACTTTTGAACTTGGGATATTCCTTGAAATCTTCTCCAACAGATGCTTCTACTTGATCTGCTTCCTTGAGGCGCTTCAATTGCTTCTTCAAGGATCACACTCCAATTCTCACACTTGAATTGATGAGAATTGGTCTTCAGAAGACACCAGGAGAGCAGAGGAGGGAGATGAGCTCTTCTCGCCGCCAAAGGAAACTTTTGGAAGGCTCCAAGAGTTCGTTGGGTCTCTCTATGTGATGGATGGCCAATTGGAGGCTTTTTATACCCAAAAGATTCCAAAGTTACCCTTTGGGTACAAGGGCACACGATCCTAGGTTGATACACCATCGCCCTAGGATGACACGTGGCAATCATCCATCTTAAGTCCCAGATTTTCCGGAGTGTGTCGACCTGCCCTTGTGGTGGTGCCGACACACTGGCTGGAGACTGGTTGAATAAGTGACTGATGAGACTCTGGAGTCGACCTGCTTGAATGTGGTGTCGACCTCCTGTCCCAATCCTGAAAACATGCTGTTCTGGGAATGATCTAGTGTCGACCTGCTCTTTGACTCGTGTCGACACAGTCTCAGCATTTCTTCAGCTTTTTGCCTTGGGGTTGAGGTGTTGTGTCGACACCATTGTTGGGTGTGTCGACACCACCTTTGCAAAAAGTATTTGTACCTGAAAATTAAACACATATATCATTAGTTAAATATTTTATTATGAGTACAAATGATAAGTATGCTTTGAAACATACTTTTTGAATATAAATTTCAGGTGAAATGTGTTTATCATGTTTCAATCAGTGCATTAAAATCACATTTGTCATCATCAAAATAGAGGGGACATGATATGAAATTACACTCAACCCAACATGCTTAGCTTAGATTCTTTGCTCTTAGTACTAGTTGCTTCAGATCTTGGCTTGTTAAAAGCTTGATCTAGGGGCTTGAACTCATTCTACTCTCTTTATTGTGCTTCCCTTCGTGTGTGAAGGAAGACCTGGTGGTATCCAGGGTGTTTTTTCCCTTCAGTTGTGAAGGAAGACCTGGTGGGGTATCTAGGGTGTTGTTATTCCCTTCGAGTGTGAAGGAAGACCAGATGAGCTGAATGTTTGTAGCGTCCTTAGGGGGACTGTACCCTAGTTAGTGAAATCCTAAGTGGTTTCTCAGGGACTGGACGTAGGACTCTCCTAAGGAGAGGAGGTCCGAACCAGATAATCCTTTTGTCGTGTGATTGCTATCTTTGTGTGATTGGTATTTGAACTAACAGTCACTACCTTCTCGAAGAACGTCTTTGTGAATGATCTTATTTACAGGTATTGTCTAGATTATTTTTAAAACCCATTCACCCCCCCTCTAGGCTCGTCAACTGGGAAACAGTGGTATCAGAGCTAGTATCTTCGACAAAGAAAGATCCAACGATCTGAAGAGTAAGATCCATGGCAGCCCAAAGTCCAATGAAGGTCAGTCTGTCAACCGACCACCATTGTTCGATGGAGAGGATACACTTACTGGAAAACAAGAATGGAGTACTTCTACAAGCCCACGATTATCAGATATGGTCCATAGTGGAAGAAGGCGATCTTCTAGTCACAAATGAGAAAGCTCAGTTGACAGACGACGATAGGAAAGATCTCGCAGAATTGTAAAGCAAAGATAATTTGTGCTGTGCCTTAGTAAAAAGGAGTTCAACAGAGTTTCAGCTGCAAATCCACAATGGAAATGTGGGAAAAGCTTAGAATCACCTATGAAGGCACAGATAAGGTAAAGGAAACAAGAATAGATATTCTTGTAGCACAGTACGAAAGATTTCAAATGTAATCAGGTGAGTCCATTACCCAAATGTTCAGTAGATTTACAGATATTACAAATGGGCTAGCTGGACTAGGAAAGACCTATGAAATGGGAGATATGGTCAGAAAGATTCTTAGGTCTTTACCATCCTCATGGACCCCAAAAGTAACAGCCATTGAGAAAGCTAATGATCTAAAAAGAATGTCTTTAGAAAGCTCATCGGGTCCCTTATGGACCATGAGATCAATATGGAAAGGCTAGGAGAGTCCTCAAGTAGAAAGAAGCACTACAACGCTTTAAAGCTGAAAAGACTCACCAGAAGCAAGCTCAGATGAGAGTGAGAGTGTTGAGGACAGTGAAAAAGAGGAAGCAATGCTCTCTAGAAGATTGCAGTGGATTCTAGTTAAGAAGAAGAAGTTCCAATCTGGTAGAAGGCACTTTAAAAGAAATAAGGACTTCAAGAAACCAGATGGATAAGATCTAAAGAAAGGAGAACCCATCTGCTATGAATGCAAAAAGTCAGGACACATCAAAGTTGAGTGTCCAAAATTCAAGAAGCTGGAGCTCAGGAAGAAAGAAAGCTCCAGAAAGTTCAGAAAAAATACAAGAAAAGGCGATGGCAGCAGCATGGGAAAACAGTAGCGACTCAGACAGTGAGTCAAGCTCCTGCAGCGATGAAGAAGAAGCCAATTTGGCTTTCATGGCTAATACCGAAGACAAGGTAACCTCTGACTCCTCTTTTGATTCATGCAATGGTTCAGATTCTGATAGTTTAGAAGAGGCTTTCAACGAACTGTGTGATAAATATAGAGAAGTAACCAAACTATTAAAGGTAAGCAAGAAAAACATAGTCTGTATAGAAAATACAAACTCAGATCTAAAATCAGAAAATGAACATTTAGAAAGTCAAATAACTGAACTTAAAAGAAGAAAATGAACTGTTATGTGAAGATTTAAAAGCTAAGAATGAACAAATAACTAAATTAGAAAACAAGTAAGTTCAGACGAACTGAAAACTGAAATCAAGACACTAACAAAAAAAAAAATACAGTTATCTAGCACATTAAAAGAATTCACAAATGGTAAAAACTCCCTCATAGTAAAAGGTGCCAGAAGATCAGGTAAGAAGAAAAATGGATTAGGATATACACCTCCAGATAATGAAGAAACCATAGTTTATCCTAAAACATATCCAACACCAAAAATTTGTACCTGAACAAGATATAACATACAAACTAACTTCAAATATATAGAAAAAGTAACCAAATTATCCTGCTGTAGTCATTGCAACAAGTTAGGACATGTCATAACAACATGCCCAACAAAACATAAGAAAGGATAATCAAAGGTAAAATCAATGATACTAACCAATCAGGACCCAAAAGAATTTGGGTACCTAAAACTTGATGATTTTATTTCAAGGTAACACTCGAGCATCCAAATGGTATTTGGACAGTGGGTGCTCAAGGCACATGTCAGGAAATCAGAAGCTATTCACCAATCTCCAAGCTGAACAAGGAACAGTCACCTATGGAGACAATGGAAAGGCACAATAATTGGCAGTGGTTCCGTCAGCAACAAAGGAAAGATAGTCATTGAAGATGTATTGCTAGTCAAAGGGCTGAAGCACAATCTAATTAGCATCAACCAGCTTTGTGACAGAGGCCATCAGATTCAGTTTCAAGAGTCAAAGTGCAGCATATTAAAGGATGGAGCAGCAATTTTCGAAGCCAATAGAGAAGAATCTATACACACTCCATCTTGAAGAACTCAAGGATCAATGTCTGTCCAGCAGCAAACAAGGATCAAACTACTGAATTGTGGCACTGAAGACTAGGTCATTGCAGCATAGATGGGATGAGAAAATTACTAAAGAAAAATCTTGTGGAAGGACTACCAAAGGTCAGTGCAAAAATGGAAGGTGTCTGTAGACCTTGTGCTAAGGGAAGCACACCAAGAGCTCCTTCAAGTCAAAGACAGTAGAACAACCTCAAAACCCTTAGAACTCCTTCACATGGATCTATTGGGCCAATGAGGACTACCAGTCTGGAGGAAAGAACTTTGGATTTGTCATGTTGATGATTACTCAAGATTCGCATGGGTATCATTCCTAGAGCATAAAGATGACACATTTGAAAACTTGTTAGTTTCAGCAAGAAAGTCCAGAAGGATCAGAAGTTCAGCATGTTTCTATCCGATCAGATCATGGTGGTGAATTTCAAAATGAAAAATTTGCTAAATTCTGTGATGATCAGGGATTGAACATAATTTCTCAGCACCAAGGACACCACAGCAAAATGGAATTGTTGAGAGAAAGAATAGAACTCTATTGGATATGGCAAGAACAATGCTATCAGAATATGATCTGCCAAGGTATTTTTGGGCCGAAGCAGTTAACACAGCAAGCTACATTATCAACAGAGTAATGATCAGGCCAATCCTAAAGAAGACTGCATATGAACTGTTCAAAGGAAAGAAACCAAAGATCAGTCACTTTAGAACATTTGGATGTCCTTGCTTCATCCACAACAATGGAAAAGGGACATTGGTAAGTTGGATGCCAAATCAGATGAAGGCATCTTCATGGGGTACACTTCTAAACCCAAAGGCTATAGAGTATTTAATAAACGCACTTTATTAATTGAACAGTCTGTACATATTATTTTGATGAAACTAACCCTTCCTTGAGAAAGGAAGAAGACAGTGACAATGATGATATAGAAGAACTGTCCAAGAAACTAAAGAATACATCAATAGAGGACAAGGATGATCCACCTCTGGAAGACATGCAACAAAGGGAAATTACACATGAAATCTTCCAAAGGAATGGAGATACAAGAAAGATCATCCACCTGAGAATATCATTGGTGATCCATCTGTTGGGGTAAGAACAAGAGGTAACATGATACCTTGTGATTATTTAGCATTTGTTTCTCAAATAGAGCCAAGGACAGTCAATGAAGCTCTTGGTGATGAATCTTGGATCTTGGCCATGCAAGATGAACTAAATCAGTTCAAGAGAAACCAAGTATGGTCACTTGTTCCTAGACCGTCGGACCATCCAGTTATTGCACCAAATGGGTGTTCAGGAATAAATTGGATGAGGTTGGTGTGATCTTAAGAAACAAGGCCAGACTGGTAGCTCAATGCTATTCTCAAGAGGAAGGTATAGATTTCGATGAAACTTATGCACCTGTAGCTAGACTTGAGGCTATTAGAATATTACTTGCATATACATCAGCATTAGACTTAAAACTATTTCAAATGATGTCAAATCTGCATTTTTAAATGGTTTTATAAAAGAGGAAGTTTATGTGGAACAACCCCCAGGTCTTGATGACACAGAATTTCCTAATCATGTTTTTAAAACTTCACAAAGCATTATATGGTTTCAAGCAAGCACCTAGGGCCTGTTATGAAAGGCTTAGTTCCTTTCTTCTAAATCATGGTTTCAGTAGAGGTCAAGTAGATAGCACTCTATTTGTAAAATCAAAAGTTAAAAGCATACTACTTGTACAATTTTATGTAGATGATTATCTTTGGATCTACTGATGAATCCCTTTGCAAGTACTTTGAAAGGTTGATGCGGGAGAATTTGAGATGAGCATGATGGGAGAGCTCAATTATTTCCTTGGATTGCAAATCAAGCAAGGAAAAGATGGCACCCATATCTGCCAAGCCAAGTACACCAAAGAACTCTAAAGAAATTTGGATTCGATAACACTAAGCCACTGTCAACACCCATGAGTACATCAACAAGGATGGACAGTGACAAAGATGGTAAGAAAGTAGATCAAAAGATCTACAGAGTTATGATCGGCTCATTACTTTATTTAACAGCTAGTAGACCTGATATTCTATTTAGTGTCTGCATGTGTGCTAGGTATCAAGCAGATCCTAGAGAATCACATTTTGACCTCAGTAAAAAGAATATTTAGATATTTAGCTAGAAACCCATGACTTAGGTCTATGGTATCCAAAATCATGTGACATTACTTTAGTATACTCTGATGCTGACTATGCTGGATGCAAAGTAGATAGAAAAAGCACCAGTGGCTGTTGTCAATTTCTTGCAGGGTGTATGATATCCTGGTCCTCAAAGAAACAAAATTCAGTAGCACTGTCTATAGCTGAAGCTGAGTACGTGGCTGCTGGAAGTTGCTGTACACAACTCCTATGGATAAAGCAACAACTTGAAGATTTTGGATTAAATATCAAATCAATTCCACTATTGTGTGACAACACCAGTGCTATCAATCTCACCAAAAATCCAGTCCAACATTCAAGGACCAAGCATATTGAGGTTAGATATCATTTCATCATGATCATGTTGCAAATGGTAATATTGAAATCGTTTATTGATAGAAATAGTCAGTTAGCAGACATTTTCACAAAAGCCTTACCTGAAGAGAGATTCACATCTCTTAGAAGGGAATTAGCATGTGCAATTTGTGAAAAGAGGTTTTTTTAAAACTGGCACATAAAATTTCAAAATCAAGTAATTTTCTCTCTATGACGTTAAGCAAAAGAAATTCAAATTATCCCTTTAACCGTTCTTGTATTTAAAGTCGGTTTGAATAGTCAAACGTTTTTGTCGTTTTCTACCGCCTTTTGGCGCCTCTCTTTCCATTACATTTATTAATTCCCAAAAATCAATGGGAAAACGATTCATCTCCCGTCTTCAGCCTTTCCCCCCTTTCGTCTGGTTGCCTGAGTCGGTGCCCTAACGACTCCAACATCTCTCTCTGCTCATTTGAAGTTTCTCTCTTCTCCCGCGAAGAAATTCTTGCGGACCTTTCTCTCCTCCTTTCCTTCTCAACCCTCCGGAAAACCTCCTCACCTAATTCCATGGCCGCATCCATCATTTCCGGGAGTCTGGGTGGCTACAGCGTCGAGTTCCTTACTCCTGAGCAGCAGGAGAGGTTCACTTACGTTAAGACGAAGCTGTGTGGGAATAAAGAGTTTGATATTGCAGATCTGGAGAAAAATGGGATGCACAGTGTAGTGGCCGCAATCATCAGGATGCAGTGGATGGCAATCTCAACCCTCTCAGAGGTAAGCTATCCAGACCTTGTAAAGGCCTTCTATGTTTGTCTGAAATCAGAGGCAGATGGATCCCTAACATCCTTTGTCAAGGGAACTCAAATCAGGATCGACCGTGATGTTTTGAAAACCCTATTTGGTGTATGTACATCTGGTCACAGTGGAATCCACTCGGTGGATATTCAAGCAAAGGGTCTAGGTATCATTGGTCCAGACTTCAGGCTGAAAGATGGAAAGTTGGACATCAATCAGCTAAATGCCTTCAACAGGATTTTACTTTTATTGTGTGTCAGATTCTGGCTCCGAGAAGTGCTACTTTCTCATCTTGTACCAAGGTCGACTCAGACTTAATGTTTTGGGCCATCCAAAACAGGGAAATCAATATGGCTGAGGTGATGATAGAAAGGATGAAGTTCGCCAGGAACAGATTTAGGATACCAAAGCAAGCTAAACGTCTCTCTGCCTTATGCTCATCTGCTCACCAAAGTATTCAAACACTTTTGTGTTGATCTATCAGGGGCAGTCACTGAGAAGATGGCCAAGCAATTAGGTACAGAAATCTGAAGAAAAGTGGATTTTCTTTTCATAATGGTATCTGGTCTAAAGCCTCAGTAGCAGAGGGCGAAACCATCATTGGCGACGCTCAAGTTGATCTTCAGGAAGAAGTGCCAATAACACCTCCTAGCACCAGGAGTTCCAGAAAGCACCAGCAGAAGAAGCAATGCAGGTGCAGCAGATCCTCTGCCCACCTCCATTGTTGCCTCTATCCTTAAGGGATATTGGATTCTATCCACTCCTCTCCAGTCACTCCAGAGGCTGGCAAAGAATTAGTGGAGGAAGTTGTGGCATCAGGCCACGTTGAGGAATCTATTGCAGCACCAGTTCAAAAGGAGCAATCACATGCTCCAGCAGATGTTGTTTTGGAAGAGGCTCCCATTCAGGGGGAGCAAGAGCCAATGGAAAAGGATGCTCCTGTTCAGGGGAGCAATCCAAGGAAGGACTAGCAGAAGCAGCTCACTATGATGAGCCTATGGGCAGTGTACCAATTGATGAAGACTTGCCTAATGCTCAGAATGATGTCAGAGATGGGGAGACAGCCAGCTCCTCTGACTCAGATGATGATCAGCAGCCTCCAGCTTCAGAGGCCAGGCAGAAAAGAAAAAAGTAGATTCTGGAGTCCTCTCCTATCAGATACTCCATTTGAAAGGTAGATAAGGTAGAAAATAGTGATCAATTTAAAGCCTGTGATTGAGAGACCTGATGTTCAAGGTACAATTTATGTTCTCTTCAGTCTGATGTCAATTCCATTTCATGTGCCAAGCTTCAGCTTCTAAGGAAATTTCCAATATTAGAAATGCCATGAAATGGTTTAACAAAGAGATGGGAAATATGAAATCAATGCTATCTGAGATTCTGAAGGCAGTAGGAGCTCCAGCTCCTCCTCCTCCTGCACCTCCTGCAGATCAGAACTTGGGTGCTAATTCTCCTAGGCCATCAGTTCAAGAGTCAGGGCCATCAGGGCCAGCTCCAACAGCAGTAGAGGCAGAAGTTAATATGCAAGGGCCATCTGGGCCAGCTGAACAGGTTGAAGGGCCTCCAGGGCCAGTTGAGCAAGTGTCAGGGCCATTGGAGAGTGGACCTGTGCAGACAGAGGTTGAAGAAGAGGTCTTGGCACCTGAGCCTCCAGCTCCTTTTCCTCCCTCTCACACACCAGTTTCTCGATCTCCTCCCTCAGCTCCTACAGCACCCCCTGCTCCTCAGCCATTCAGAAAGCCTCAATCCAGACCCATCTCCTCTCCAACACCATTTCCTTCTCAATCCACCTCATCTCCTGCATCTTCTATTCATATACTTCCACCTCCACCTATTTCTGAGGTGCCCCCAGCATCCTCTACTGGAGCCTCATCCTCCTCTGGTCCCTCCCTGGACCAGTGATGACATTCCCACTTCCTCTCATCATTCCTTCATCCTCCTCCTCCCCCTCTTTCATCACTATAAATCCCTGAGACAGCTCAACTTGACTCTCCCTTTATAGAAAAAATAAAGGATGAGTTTGAGGAAGGCATTCTCAGGTCTGTGCTGAAGGTTGGAGAGCACATCCATAGGGCAGACTCTTCCAGTTCTGCACCTAAGAAGAGGAAAATTTCTTCTACCTCCTCCATTTCCTCTGAGCCTAAATACCCTCCTTTGTGGTTTTTTCCTCACAGTGGACAACAAAAATAACCACTGTATAGAGAATATTTCTCAAAGGTCGTTCTTGCCACCATCATTAACCTTCCATTCCTCAATCTAACAGATCATTTAAACACCATTTTACCCTTCACTTCTCTTTCCAAATCCGAAAAATCCAAATCTTCTCTATTGCCCACTCCAAAACCGAAGAGCAGTGGGGCAAAGGCCACCAAGATCTCTTCAAAAGATACATTCTTGCCAAATCTGCCAGATTCCCTCTAAGGGACCACTCCCTGACCTTATCAGAGTGGTTCAGAATTTATCATAGAGAAATTTGGGCACCCTCATTCAGAAAGAAATCAAGATGGTCAGACACTATGTGTTGTTCAATAACTTCAGATATGTCCATCGACTTCCAGAAGTTCAGCTGAGCCAATTCAAAAGGCTATCTCTGCTCTAAATCCAGACATCTCACAATCTTCAGATATTCAGGTAGACTTTGCTACCCTTCCTGTGCCTGATGAGATAGCACTACCACATATTCATTTTCTTGTCATGGAATCCTCTGTGGGATCCATCATCTTTGAACGTTTTGCCAGAGTAATGGGAAGAATTAAAGTTCAGAAAGGCTGCCTGGTTGCTTTTCCTAGATTTCTATTTAGGGAATATCACCAGGGGCATGTCAGTGCAGAAGTTCTAGCCCCAATTCTATCTGAATGCGAATGGTTGACATCCTCAGAATGGAGTAGCTTCTATCCCTTGTCTGCTCAGCAGTTGTTCACCCTGAATGAAGCTCAAGCCAGGGAAGGCAAACCTGCTGTCTCCCAGCCACATTCTTGGATATGAACTCCATTCACCTTGTAAATGACCTTCAAAGTTTGGGAGGAAAGGTACAAGTGTATGTAGCTCTACATAAAGCTCTCAGAGATAATCACAATCACTATCCTGTGTCCATGGATTAGTTTTCTTACCTGTGCCAGCTTTGGGACTCGTCATTTCCTAAAGATGACTATGGATAAGAATGGTTATGATGATATTCTCTATAAGCACCTAGATCTTCTCTCCAAAGGATGGCTTCCTCCATGGGAACAACTACTCTTTGTCTTTTGGAGTCTTTAAAACTCATTTTGAAGAGCAGGAAGCACAGGCATGGGAAACCATCTCTCACTTTGCCTCTCTTCTATCTCCTGCTTACTATCTGTCTGTACCTCCTCAACATTAATAAAACATTCTTGTTTGTGTGCTCCTATCTTTTTTTTCTTTCTTCTTTCTTTGTCTCAGAATCTGCATTTTGCCTAATGACAAAAGGGGGAGGAAATTAGCATGTCTGAAATACATTCCAAAAACATTTAGGGAGAAATAAATTTTGACTATTTTTAGATACCTTTCATCCATACTTATTGTTCAGTTTTGTCATCACCAAAAAGGGGAGATTGATGATCAGTCTGTCCCCATGTAATTTTAATTAATTACATACATATTTTAGTGATTAATAAAACTTCATCAATAATCTCTAACATATTTCCTAAGTCTTAAGTACAGGAAAATTACCAAGGTCAATCAAGTCAATGTTGGTAAGTATTGCCTTACTGAAGCTTTAATCTTTTCAAAATGATATTTCTCTAAGTCTACATCGACTTCTGTTGAAAGTCATAATGATTTCATAAGTGTTTTTGTAAGGCCCTCGAATTTCGTCGCATTATTTGTATTTGTGTGTGTATAATTGTGCTTGTGTATGTATGTACATACTTACGTACGTATTAATTAGTACAATTACGTGTGCATGTGTTTATATTAGCTGTAAATAATACATGTATTGAATGGTGATAGTATGGATACACTACCATATACATATCGCATGTATATATGCATGGTATGCATGGTTTTCTGCATATTTTAGACTTCTGGCCGAAGGCCATCTTGGCGTCAACCCCTAGCCGTTGAGGTGGTGTCAGCGTCCAGACATGGACGCCAACACTAATCCTGGCGTCTAACGATATGGACGTCTATTTCTCTGACTTGCATGCGTTGCAGAGCCAGAAATTCCGGAAACAAGGGAGCTCACCCATTGGGGAGCTGTCCCCAACGGCTCTGAGAGCTGTCTTGTCACCCTGTGAGTGGGAGAGAGGCCTCCCATATGTCTGAACCCGGATCTGCCTTCTCCCACCCCTCTCTTCACCTTTGCAAGAGAGAAACCAGGAGAAAAACCCTAGTTTCTAAGCTGTGAGAAACCCACTCTTTGCACCCAAAGATCCGACTTCCTGGAGCTAGATCCGGCCATCTTCCACGACAAGAGGATAGCTGGAGCAAAGGAGGAGGCTTCCCCGACATTTCCTTACTGTGGAGACCATCCAGGAGCCCGGAGGAAGAAGATCTAGGAGGACGTTTTGCACCTTCTTGGGACTGCCCAAGGAGGGCTTCACCAACACCCTAGATCCTTTGAGCAATTTCTAAAAGGCAAGTGACCTAACCATAATGTCCCCGTATGTGTCTAGGTCGATTCTACAATTTTATGAATTTTCCCTCGAGTCCTAGACCCTCACATTCACCCAATCTTGAGAGCTCGGGTCTGTGTTCTGCACAGACCTGCATTGACGGCAAGGTCACTGGACGCTGAGATTATGCTTGGCGTCCATCGACCATGCCGCTGACACTGAGTCTGCCAGAGACCGCCGCCAAGTTCCTCTGGACAGAACAGTGACCTGTTCTGCCCTTCCTATACAACTATTTTCGGTATGGTTTTCCGTGATGAGGATATATGATACCCCTATACACTATGTATACTGTCAAATGTGGTGTGTGGATGAGTGTGATGTGTGGTGGTGAATGTTAGAAAATTGTATCCCATGAATTGTAAGCATGATTTGTTGATAGTCTAGCCAATCCATGTTTTATGATTAGGACTAGTCTAAATGCCTCAGTTTTGTCAGATCATGAAGATTAGTGGATCAGTATACGTATACTCAATTTTTGATCAATTGTCCATGCTTGCGTAAATTGCTAATAAATTTGGTTCGGTAAATAAAAAGCATGAAAGAAAGATTGTGGTGATCAATCTATGGTTGTATGATTTAGGATAATTCTATATATCTCAGGTCATGCATATAACAGTAGTCTCTGTTCAACAGTAAGTGGCCAAATTTGCATGATGTGTTAAACTCCATGTCAACTTAAATTGTGAATGGCATGCGAAATAGGTATTTGATTTTCTGTAAATTATATTTAGCTCAGAAAAATCTGAAAAATTGAGGTATGACCTTGAACCCGAAAATAGCATGTGGTAAAATTTCAGGTCATTGGACCAGTATATAAGGAGTTATGTATTTTCCATGTGAAATGTAAAAATCTATGTATGTTATCGTAATGTGGTTAGATATTGTTTAAACCCAACCTGATTAGTGCATTTACTGTGTGTTAAACTCCTGAAATCTGTAGTGCCATGTCAGGAAAAATAGAGAATGCATATGAGTGAGGAAGTGAATGAAATGTGAATGTATGTGTAAACTTATGTGTTAAAAACGGTAAAACATGTAATGTGTAAATTGTGCCAAGTGTGACATTGCTTCCACAGAGGGCAGTGGAACCGTATCAGGGAAAAGTCCCCCTGAGAAGGTTCAATGTGTAAGTGACCCTAAGGGCATTAGGAGGAAATCCTGGAGGTGGACAAGTACCACTGGTTAGGGTGGAGACTTGTTCTCCGGTCTGCGCAGTCCAAGAGTCGCCATTGGAATGCCTAGATGGCGTCTATGTGTAATGTGATGTGTATATGTCTTTCTTTGGTGGTTTGGACTATGTGTCATGGCACCTAAATGTGAATGTGTAATGTGTAATGTGTATGTGTTCATGTGTTAATGTGTAAGTGAACCATGTGCAATGTGTATGTGTAAAGTGCAACCATGTGAATTGGAAACTTGTGTAAAGAAAATGTGAAACTAAAAATGTGAGAATATGACATTGAAATCCATGTGAGACAAATCTGAAACCATGTGAAATCAGTAATTTCATGTTGTTATCATCATGTTTATATGTGCAAAAATGTCTAGAATCCATGTTAGGGGTAATTGATGAGCACGGGTACAAAATGGCATGATTGGTTGTTCACATGGTATGTTTTAAAACAACATTGTAGCTCTCATGTGTAGGTTTACAGCCATTAACCATGTGGAACCAGCAACTTAAAGCATGTGAAAATGTCTATGTATGTACTTAAGAACATGTAAAACCATGCTAGTTGTGTTTTCCTTTCATATATGCACAGTGTTCATGTTGGTAGCTCTCATGTCTTGGTTCTTTAAAGGCAAAATTTCACGAGTAAATTGAATAGAGAGCATGTGATAGGTAAGTTTTATTCTTAGAAATCTGAAAGCATGATCGATGTATTATTTGTAAAACTTTCATGATAGGTTGAAACTTTCAAATGACTAGCATGCCATGTGTTGAAAATTTTGAATGTGCATGTAGAAACCGCTATGACTTATGCGTGTATGTTATGAGTAGTGTTGCTTGCTGAGTCTTTAGACTCACTCCTTGCTTCGGCGTACAAGTGTAGTTGGTGACGTGGCACCGTTGGAGGAGACGTGGAGACGAACTCCTAGCGCGAGATTAGCCCTTGGAGCATTGTGTACCTTTTGAGTTTTCATAGTATTAAAAGTGACATTTTACTAGAACTATTATGAGAAATTGTATAAGTGTGGACATTGTGTACTTAAATTTCAGCAATTTAGTTATGTGAATTTTTAAGTTCTTTAATGATAATTGCAAATTTCATGTATGTTTAATGTGGATGATGAATGAATGAAGACAGTTGTCTTTTACTTCCGCTACTCTGTTAGATATTCGCGTGTATCTCAGCTGTTTGTATCGTTTGGGTAAATGTCCCACTGTGAGGACTCTCGCTATACCGACGTGGGTTGGTATAACCGTACCGGTATAATGAGGGCCGTCACAATTTTTAACGATTTCCTTGTAAGACTGGAAAGTCATGTTGTTTCAAACAAGTCGATTCTGTAACTATTCTATAAGTAATCATAAATGATTTCTTTTGAACTCGCAACGACTTGCTCACTGTAACGATTCTATAAGTCATCATAACGATTTCTTTAAAGCTCGTAACGACTTGCCTGTCGTAACAATTTCTTAAGTAATCATAACGATTTCTTTTGAACTCGCAACGACTTACTCGTCGTAACGATTCTATAAGTCATCGTAACGATTTCTTTAAAGCTCGTAACGACTTACCTGTCGTAACTATTTCTTAAGTAATCATAACGATTTCTTTAGAACTCGCAACGACTTGCTCGCCGTAACGATTCTATAAGTCATCGTAACGATTTCTTTAAAGCTCGTAACGACTTGCCTGTCGTAACGATTTCTTAAGTAATCATAACGATTTTTTTAGAACTCACAACGACTTGCTCGCCGTAACAATTTCTTCAGTGTACATAACGATTTACTTTGCGCAACGATTTCTTTAGCGCTCACAACGATTTCTTTAGCACTCATAACGATTTGCTTTGCGCAACGATTTCTTTAGCGCTCCTAACGATTTACTTTGCGCAACGATTTCTTTAGCGCTCATAACGATTTGCTTTGCACAACGATTTCTTTAGCGCTCATAACGATTTGCTTTGCGCACGATTTCTTTAGCGCTCACAACGATTTCTTTAGAGCTCATAACGACTTGATAATTGTTCAGAACGATTTCCCTGTTGAACACATAAACTTGCTTTAACGATTTGCTCTCTATAATGACTTGTTAGTATTCATAACGATTTTATAAGTCATATAGACAATGACTTTATGGTTTATATCAACTTGACATTTATCTTATCTCTTGAAGCGTTGACTAGTCAAAGTCCACATATATATATCTCTCTGACACTCCTGCATTTATGAGATATGAACGTACCTCTGCATGCATGCAGACAATATTATCCATTATTGTGCATCTTCTGTCAATATCTTTTAGAAGAAACTATTTTGCATTGCTATTTTAGTGGATATTCTTATCAACGTTTACTGACAACTAAAGACAACCTAGCTGTCTACTGTTCTAGCATTTAATTTATGCAGGGTCCTAAAGACGTTCTGTCATACAACGTTGGACCATACCGACGGCAGAAGACATTATCTCTTTGCGTGCTTAAATGGATAAAAGAGTGTTGAAGCTTCCAAGTGTCAAGCAGTCTAACGACTACCAATCTAAGAGACAACGGTTACTTCAATGGGTGAATTTCAAAAGAAGATATAAATACAAGACAGAAGAGAAGATCAAGTGATAGAAGCAGAAAACGCTTGTTCAAGCCATTAAAAATCTTCTGCTAGAATTCTAAGAGCCAACAAGTTCATTCCTTCTCGTGTTGCTCTTTGCTCTCCTCTCTGTAGTGAAATCTTGAGAGAGCCTGTGTAGTTCTGAGAGTGTGCTTAGCTTAGATTCTTTTCTCTCAGTGCTAGTTGCTTCAGATCTTGGCTTGTTAAAAGCTTGATCTAGAGGCTTGAACTCATTCTACTCTCGTTATTGTGTTTCCCTTCGTGTGTGAAGGAAGACCTGGTGGTATCCAGGGTGCTGTTTCCCTTCAGTTGTGAAGGAAGACCTGTTGGGGTATCTAGGGTGTTGTTATTCCCTTCGAGTGTGAAGGAAGACCAGCTGAGCTAGATATTGTAGCATCCTTAGGGGGACTGTACCTAGTTAGTGAAATCTTGAGTGGTTTCTCAGGGACTGGACGTAGGACTCCTAAGGAGAGGAGGTCCGAACCAGGATAATCATTTGTGTCGTGTGATTGCTGTCTTGTGTGTTGGTTTTGACTAACAGTCACTAACCTTCTTCGAAGAACGTCTTTGGAATGATCTTATTTACAGGTATTGTCTAGATTATTTTTAAAGACCCATCCCCCCCCCCCCTCTGGGCTCGTCAACTGAGCAACAGATGTGTATTTAACAGGAATGACAAAAGCTTTTGGAGTGAAAGGAAACAGTGTCGACTCTTTGTCAATAGAGTTGACCTTAGACAGAGAAGACACCTTAGAACCACGTGAGAATTTTCACTTCACCATCTGCACAAGAACTAATTGCATTCCACCCACTTCAACTGACAACTAATCATCAACATATATACTTTCACCCAATTTCCACCTCACATTACTTGACAAAAATCACACAGTTAATTTATCAGCAAACAACAAGAGCTCATTCCAACACAATCACACCCATTCAAGCACACTAACACAGCCATTTCAATTCAGTTACTCATGGATCAAGCAAGCACAACCCAAGTTCTCTTCTCAAACAGGAGAATCTTTCATTTGACAAAGGTTTGGTAAAAATATTAGCAACTTGTTTTGATGTTTCAACAATGTGTAGTTCAAGGAATTTTTGCTAACTTCATCTCTTAAGAAATGGTGTCTGATTGCTATATGCTTTGTCCTAGAATGCTGGATGGGTTTTTTTTGCCAAAAAATTGCACTCGTGTTATCGCACAAATGGGACACATCCAAGATCTACTTGGTAGTCTTGAAGTTGATGTTTAATCCATAACACTTGAGTGCCACAACTTCCTACAGAAATATATTTTGCTTCTGCAGTAGAGAGGGCTACTGAGTGTTGTTTCTTATAAGCCCAAGAAACTAAACATCCTCCCAAAAATTGACAATACCCCTCGTGCTTTTCCTATCTACTTACAACCAAAAATCCACATCAGAATAGGATATCAAGTTAAATTCACTAAATGCAGGATACCACAGACCCAACTCATGAGTTCCAGAAAGATACCTGAAAATTCTTTTCACTACACTCATGTGGGTTTCTTTAGGACAAGCTTGAAATCTTGCACATAGGCACACTGAAAATTGATGTCCGGTCTAGATGCAGTTAAATAGAGTAAGGAACCATCATACCTCTGTACACTTTTAAATCTACCTGATTGCCTTTCAGATCAGCGTCTAGGCTCAAAGTAGTGCTCATTGGATTTGCCATTGCTTTGATGTTCTCCATTTTGTACTTCTTCAGCAATCTTGGATGTATTTGGATTGGTTTATGAAAATTCCCTCCTTTGATTGAACAACTTGCAAACCAAGAAAGAATTTCAGTTCTCCCATTAGACTCATTTCAAATTCATTGGTCATTAGTTTCTGAAAATTCCTTGCATAAGGAGGACTTTGTTGATCCAAAAATAATGTCATCGCATATATTGGACCACCAAGATATCCTTATCTTGAATTTTTGTGAAAAAGTGTTTGATCAACCTTACCTCTTGAATACCCTTTACTTGTATGAAGTGAACTCACCGATCATACCAGGCTCGGGAGCTTGCTTCAGACCATATAAGGCTTTGTTCAACTTATACACATGGTCAGAAAGTTAGTGCATTCAAAACTAGGAGGTTGTTCAACAAAAACTTCCTCCTTAATTAGACCATTCAAAAGGCACTCTTTACATCCATTTGCTGCAATTTAATACCATGAGCACAAGAAAGCAAGTAAATTCGGATAGCTTCAGCCTACCTATAGGAGCAAAAGACTCCTCAAAATCTATTCCAAATTCCTGATTATAGCCTTTTGCTACTAGCCTAGCCTTGTTTCTTATTACCATCCCATCCTCGCTTATTTATTCCTAAAACCCCTTAGTTCCAATGACACTTGAGATGAAGTTTGGGACTAATTACCACACTTTATTTCTCTCAATTAATTTAACTCTTCATGCATTGCATTAATCCAAAAAGTATCTTTTAGTGCATCATCTATGTTCTTAGGTTCAATTTGAGACACTAGATCTATTTGATCAAGTTCTGAAATTGCTCTAAAATGAGACCTAGTTCTAGGCGGATCAGTGATTACCAATTATGCTCTCCTGTGGATGATTTCTCAGCATTCTAATGTTCATTCCAACTTTTCTCTGAATTCATTACTGATCCTGTGCTTCACTGTGATCTGAGCTCTGTTTGGATGCATCTTCATTTTCTTCTTGTTCTTTGGAACTTTCTCCTTCTAGAAACTCCCCATCTCGCTTTTCCCTGCATGAATCAACATTAATTCATCAAAGGTGACATGAGGTGATTCTTCAACAGTTTGATCTTTTACATTGAACACTCTATAAGCTCTCGAATGATCAGAGTAACCTAGAAATATCCCCAAGTCACTTTTGGGCTCAAATTTATCCAAGTCATGTTGTTGTTAATCAAAATGAAACACTTTGTTCCAAAACTCTAAAATGTACAATAATGGTTTCTTACCTTTCAAAAGTTCATATGGAGTCTTTTTGCAGAAGGGTCTTACCATTGCACGGTTTATTATATAACATGAGGTGTTTATTGCTTCAGCCTAGAACTTCCTTGGCAGACCATTTTCCGCTAACATGGTTCTAGCCATCTCCCAAGGGTCCTATTCTTCTTTTTCCACTACTACTCCTTTTGTTCAGGAGTTCTTGGTGATGAAAACTTGTGGAAGACTCCTTCTTTCCTGCAAAAAATATCAAAAAATCATTATTCTCAAACTCACCACCATGATCAGACATAATGGAAACAATCTAAATTTTCCTTCTATAAAACTTTTTTTAAATTCATGAAATCTGTGAAAGCATCATTTTTGTGAGCAAGAAAGGAAAACCAGTAAATCTAGAAAATTCATCAACCAGGACATATCCAAATCTTTTCCCATTTAGACTGTTTTGTCCCTCGTGGGACCAAACAAGTCCATGTGAATAAGCTCAAAAGTTTAGTGGATTGACTTTCTGATCTACTTTTAAAGATTTTCTTGCTTGCTTACCTTGAGAACAGCTTCACACAATTTTAAATTATTTTTGAAAGATATTTTAGGCAAGCCTCTAACATGTTGAACTTGGCCAACTTATGAAGCATACTATAGCTAGCATGACCCAGTCTACGATGCCACAAGCAGGCCAAGTCAATTTTATTTGCAGTTAAGCACAGGTTAGTGTTTTCAAATCATCAGATCTACCATGTACACATTATTTGCTCTTTTTCCAGTGAAGTTAACAATATCAGAATTCGTTCAAAGATAGTGCAGCCCAAAGAATCAAACATTACCTTGTGTCCTTTATCACATAGCTGGCTTATGCTCAAAAGATTATATTGCAGACCTTCCACCAGAAGTACTCCATCAATTGAGTTGGATACATTCCTACCAACCTTACCTGAACCAATGATTTTACCTTTGTTTGTTGCCTCCGAATGTGACATGTCTAGCCTTCTTCTCAGATAAAAGACAGAACTTTTCTCTGTCCCCCGTCATATGTCTTGAACAACCACTGTCTAAGTACCACAAGTTATTCTTGGTTGTAAGGCATACCTGCACCACACAAATCAAAAAAGATTCTTTGGAACCCAGTGCATTTGGGTCCCACAATACCTCCATAATCAAGAACATAAGAAAGCAGGCTTTTTAGAATCCAGGTTTGTTTGTTCACCTTAAGATTGTCCTTGTTCCTGAAGTTGCTGTTTTGAGGTATTTCCATTTATTATTTTCTGTTAGGCTTTTTCTCCACATTTTCAGAGTAGGATCTAAACTTGGTTTGACTCCGCATCCTTTTAGGATGTTGGGTTTCATTTCTTCTGACAAAATCATACACCATGTGTCGACACTCTGAAGGGATAGTGTAACGTCGCTTGTTTTCGGATCCTTTTGGATCGTGTGTGTTGTGGTTTGATGGCCCGTTGTGAGGCCAGTGTGGTGCAGATTTGTGGAGTGTGTAGGTTGGGATCTAAAACAGAATAGTACCGGCTGCTGTTGATTGCAGGTTGACGGCCAGAGGTGGTCGTTTACTAGTTAATGACCAGCTAAGGTGATGTTAAGTTATGAACTTAACGGCAGTCCTTATGGACGTTTATGGTGGCAGTTTCCCCTAGAAGGGTTGACGCCAACCTGTGTAATCTGTAGGTTATAGGGTCACCCGAGGGTAGGTTTTCCACCCGTTCTCTCTCTCCCTCCCCCCCTGACTTCCGCCCCCAACATTCCCAAAGCTTCCAACGTCGTCACAGGAGAGTGGTTGGAGGATAGTGGAACATGTGGCGTTGTCGAATCGGACGAGGAAATGCCGTGGCGAGGTGTATCTTCGTCGGAGCTCGCGGAGGGCTCGGCGTGAACCACGGGATCTTTAGGTGTTTTTAAGCGGTTCAGAGGTAGGGGATGATCCCATTAGAGTTTCTAAATCGTTAAAACATGCATAGGAAACATGAAAAGCCTGTAATTGAGTTTTTGGGTAAAGGTTCTTCATGTGGGGTTTTAAGGGTGGTTTGATGGATTTGATGGTTAATCATGTAGTTCTAATCGTAAAATGATGCATGCTTGACTTGGGAAAGAGTTTCCTTATGTTTTCTCGTTGTTTTGATGGTTGTAAATCCTGTAGAATCGATTTAGGGTTTCTGCGGGAGCAGAGGCTGAAGATTTTGGCGTCAACATCGATTGTCGCCAAGTTCATCAGCCGGGATACAGACGGCCAGATCCCTTGCCGTCTACTTCCTGTAAGCGGCAGTCGATGTTGCCGCCACTTATGTATAAGAAGAAATGGATGTTTATGGTATTTATCGATAATGAGTGGTGCGTTGGACCTGTGGTGCACTGAGTGCACATGGTTTCTGTTTTAGCGTACGGGGTACGCAGTAGTTACTCACTTTCTAGGCTGCGTGTTGTTCACGCAAGTATAGTTGGGTTCACGTGTAGTGGACCGGTTTTACCTGAGGTTTACGTGATGTTTCACGTGGTTTGTGTGTGACGTGCACGTGGTTTTGTGTACGTGGCAAGTAGTACGACGCCTACCGTGGTTACCTCTCCAGTTGGGTGCCCCAGGTTCTGTGAGCCAGCTGTTAGCTAGCTCGGGGCTTTGTCCCGGTACTTGTGTTGTACCGTCGAGGTCTGTGTCCTCTGACCTAGACACCCTCACTCCTGTGTTTGAGTTGTACGTCCGGCTGAGGGAAGATGACAGTAGGACAGTGACTGTCGTACTTGTCTTTTAGTCACTTGTAGCACCTTGTAGTTGGGGGTACGGACACCAGTAGTCGACACTGGTCCCCAGCTAGTCCTTTTCCATTCCCTCACTCTAGAGGCCCAGGCCAGGTCTCCAGAGGTGTCAGGAATGGGCTTGTGGCCGTGTGGTCCGCAGGTGGTGGTGTTTTTAGTTGGTCTCCACAGTTGCTTGACCTTTTCACGTGGAGCGGCAGCTGGACCTTTCGTCCGTGGCTGCGAGACTGAGAGGTAGATTAGTGTTAGCTGTCTGAGTCAGTCTCTGGTGTCGCGAACCAGTTCACGTGGCTCGTGTTTGGCTGTCTCTACTTTAGCTCGTACACCTGTATGATTTGCCGTTTAATTATTACAGTTTTTTTTCGTAGACGGCAGATGGTGAGTACTTTTACAGCTTTCATATCCTGCTTAGCTATTCTATAATTGTTGGTACTGTTTACTACTTTCGTACTTGTGGTTTTGGTTTGCTCGATTTTGGGGAGTTCCCTACTGAGCCAGTGACTAGCGAGGCTCACCCTACCCCCACAGGTGAGAGCGAGGAGGACGTTTCTGCTGTCGTCCAGTTCAGAGCCACGTCGTAGCGGTGCAGGTCAGTACCTCCAGCTGTGTAGTAGCAGCTCCAGCAGTGTACTCAGTAGCAGTAGTGTAGTTAGTTGTTTACTTCTTCAGTTGTACCTCGGGGTATGCCCCAGGCTCTTGTACTTCTTTCCGTTTTGTGGAAATATGGCTATGTAACTTGTGGAATATATATGTGAAATGGTGTGTTCCTTTGTGTTTACATGGACTGTGGTTTGGTATCCCTTGCGCGGCTTCGACCCTTCGTGGGAGGCGGACTCTGATCAAGTACGTTATCGGTTTAACGGGCTTGGCCGAGGCATTCCGCCACAGTTGGTATCAGAGCAAGATCCGTGTTAATATTCCGTGTTAATATAAGGGAACTAGAAAGATACATAGCATTATTTCGATCTATGTACACTGCTGGTAGGGGCCCTGGTTTCTGATAATTTGTTTGTTTTGATTTTTTTTTGATGTTTTGTTTATGTAGAAATTTGAAATGGCTGATAGAAGAGATTGGGGTGGTGGAGGAGATGATCCAGAGGAGAGCATCAGCGTATGATAGAGATGATCTGGGAGAGTCTTACTATATCGGGCAAGGATGGATCAGCAGGCACCGGTACCACCGGTTGTAGTGCCACCTGGGGTTGGAGAGGCTGTACCTATTGCTCCAGTCCCGCCAGATGGAGGTGCCTTTTGTAGCACCTGTGCCACCACCACCACCAGTGTTATTAGCAGAGGAACCAGTGATGCAAGTTGAGAATTTCTGAGATTGCAGCCGCCTACTTACTCAGGAGGGCCGAATCTAGATACAGCGAACATTGGGTTCATGAGATTGAAAGAGTCTTTGCGACTATGAGATGTCCGGCAGCAGATAAAGTTGTGCTAGCTGCTTATCAGTTGCGGGGTTTTGCATTAGAATGGGTGGCGATTAAAGATGCAGACCACCTTTACAGGCAGGACAGAGGAGGCTATCACTTCGTCAGAATTTCTCGATGTATTTAACGATACATTCTTTCCGATTCAACTGCAGCAAGTAAAGAGAGAGCAGTTTCGGACACTCCAGCAAGGTAACTCTTCAGTTTTAGAGTACCAGATGAGGTTTATGGCACTTAGCCGATATGCACCTTATGTAGTATCAGATAACAATATGATGGTTGAGTATTTTATTAGAGGTTTGAGAGTGGAGTTGCAGGATGCAATAGTGCCTCTCATGTGTAAGACAGTGGAAAGCAGTTCAGAGGGCAGCTACGTTGAGAGGTCTATTCGGACTCGTCAGGTGGGCGAGTCAGGCTCAGGTAGTTTTCGGCTACCGCAGCAGTCAGTGGGTGCGAGTAAGGGTAAAGCACCACAGGACCTTCATCAGGCTTTGGTAATGGGGCCAGAAATGAAGCAAGCATTTAAAGGTAAGGAAGAGGATGGGGAGGTCGTCAGCAATTCTAGCAAGGTCGTGGTAGACCAGAGGTGGAGGAGTCGCAGCAGAGTACTGCTAGGCAGCCCATTACTCCACCAGGGTATAGATGCTATAATTGCAATCAGTCGGGGCATTTGATCCGCATTGCCCCTATCCGAGAGAGTATGGGTATGGAAGAGGTGTGCAGCAGCAGCAGCAGCCTCAGCAGTTTCAGCAGCCTTAGGCAGGTCGTGGCAGAGGAGCACCGCAGCAGCGAGGAAGAGGTCGGGTTATGGCTATCACCCGAGCCCAGGCGGAGGCATCAAATATGATAGAAGTACTTTACCTCTTTATGATTATTCAGCAAGAGTTTTATTTGATTCGGGTGCCTCCATTCTTTCATTTCTGAAGAATTTCTGGATTGCATGACTCATCCTTTAGAAGAAAAGCCTTGTGATTAGTGGTGGAGGTTCCTTCGGGTGAGTTCCTGCTCACTTCGAGTTATGTAGATGAAGATCCTGTTATGATTGAAGGGAACCAGATGCCAGGTCGGTTATATGCCCTGCAGTTGACAGATTATGATATTATTTTGGGTATGGATTGGCTTGAGACTTATGGAGCAATGTTAGATTGCAGAAAGAAAAGGATCAGGTTTTGTCATCCTAATGGTGTAGTATTTGAATATCAAGGTATGCCTTTTTATACCTCTAAGTTTCTAATTTCTGCAATTAGAGCTAGAAAATTGATAAATGCTGGATGTGTGGCTTATTTAGCCTCGGTAAGTTTGGTAGAGGCTAGCCAGTCAGTGGAAGCGGTTCCCGTGGTTAGGGAATTTGTTGATGTTTTCCCTGAAGATTTGCCGGTTTAGCTCCACATAGAGAGGTGGACTTTACCATTGAGTTGCTGCCAGGTACCATGCCAATCTCTAAAGCCCCATATCGGATGGCACCAGCAGAACTTAAAGAATTGAAAAGGCAATTAGAAGAGTTGTTGCAGAAAGGGTTTATTAGACCGAGTCATTCTCCGTGGGGAGCGCCGATATTGTTTGTGAAAAAGAAAGATGGAAGTTTTTGGATGTGTATTGATTATAGAAAGTTGAATGATGTGACCATTAAGAATAAGTACTCGTTACCAGAATAGATGATTTGTTTGATCAGTTGCAATCAGCAAAGGTATTTTCTAAAATTGATTTGAGGTCTGGGTACCATCAGTTGAGAATTAAAGATAAAGATATAGATAAGACAGCATTCAGAACTAGATATGGTCACTATGAGTTTGTGGTTATGCCATTTGGGTTGACCAATGCTCCTGCAGGTTTTATGGATCTGATGAATAGAATTTTTCATCCGTATTTGAACCAATTCATTGTGATCTTTAGATGATATTCTGATTTATTCAGCATCTGAAGAAGAGCATGCAGCTCATTTGAGGTTTACCCTGCAGTTGTTAAGGGATAACCATTTTTTTGCTAAATTCAATAAGTGTGAATTTTTGCTGAAAGAAATTCAATTTCTGGGTCATGTCATTTCAGCTAAAGGAGTAGCAGTGGATCCGAGTAAAGTGGAAGCAGTAATGAGATGGGAAGTGCCTAAGACAATTACTGAGATTAGAAGTTTTCTGGGATTAGAAGGTTATTAAGGTGCTTTATACAAGATTTTTCTAAGATGGCGGCACCTATGACCAAGTTACCAGAAAAGGTGTGCCATTTGTGTGGTCCGGTGAATGTCAGAAAAGTTTTATGGAATTGAAAAAGAGGCTTACAACAGCACCCATATTGACATTACCGGTAGGAAGTGGTGGTTTTTGTGTATATACTGATGCTTCAAGGAGAGGACTTGGCGCAGTGCTTATGCAACATGGAAAGTGATAGCTTATGCGTCCAGGCAATTGAAGTCGGCAGAGGAGAATTACCCCACTCATGATTTGGAATTGGCAGCAGTTGTTTTGCCTTGAAAATGTGGAAGCATTATCTGTATGGCAAGAGATTTGAAATCTTTACAGATCATAAAGCTTGAAGTATATCTTCTCGCAGAAGGATTTAATCTCCGCCAACGCAGATGGATCAATATTTGAAAGATTATGATTTCAATTTGGCTTACCATCCGGTAAGGCCAATGTTGTAGTAGATGCCTTGAGCAGAAAGGCATATATAATCTGATGATGATTAAAGAGTGGAAGCTGTATGAAGAGATAGTGGAGAACTCCTTGTATGTGCCCAGTAGTCAGCGA